>JAQFZP010000991.1:0-24129 GCA_034695745.1 Geophilus truncorum | reverse complement strand
AACCTACATAAAAAGCAACAACCCAGGAAAAAAACACGCTTCTGTGTCCCGTAGCAAAGCACGGGTAAAATGCTAGTAGATCATAAATTCCATATTTTAATAAATACACTATACTTCCTATATTTTTAATTATTTATACTTTTATTTAATTGGATAATTATTTAATATTTATTTTAAAATCACTGCAATTATAGTATTTATAAATTTTCCAATAATTATTATCAATTTTTTCAACTCGTTTCCAGCATTTGGACCCATCTAGGGTTTGGAAATCTTGCACGTTTTCAAGTAACGACAAAATGACGTACCGTCTTTACTGTTGTTACTTCTCATTTCATTCAACATTTCGGCGTCAGAAACTTTTGTATAACCCTCTTTAATGTATTTGTAAAGTAGATTATATAACTGATTGATTAAATAAATCTACATCTGACACTGAAAACATTTCTATGAAAAGTTGTTCTGCCATGGCGATGTTGGAGAAATGATAGAAAAAAAAAAGATCTCAATTGTCTTAAAAATTGAAAATGGCAAGGTTTGCATTTGCTCAGTGTCATGCAGAGTGGACAGTTGTGGTCTGACGAAACTAAAATAAATCAAATTGGATCAAATCCAAGAAAATGGGTTTGGAAACGGTGTTTTCTTACAATTTTCACTCATCAGATCCAATTTTGGTTTTATCAGACACAACTGTCCATTTTGCATGACACTGAGCAAATTCAAACCTTGCCATTTTAAATTTTTGAGACAATTGAGATCTTTTTTTTTTTACAACTGCCTTCAAACCACTTTCTTTCAAAGCTCTACCAACTGTTTTATACTGCACAATTTTAGGTTACTGCTCTAAAGGTAGCTTTTTGAGCTAAACAGCAGTTTAGCTCATAAAACACATTCAGAGCAGTAATATTTTAACTCTTTCTATTGCTTTTATTTTGCTGAATGAGTGTTTTAGCATGCAAAATACACCTTATTTGTTTTTTGTTTTTTTTTTTAATTTTTATCATCATGTCCTCTATAACTTAAGAGTTTTGCAGAGACAAAAGTGTCTCAATGTCAGAGATAAAAGTGTCTCAATGTTTGATTTTTTTTAAAAATTGTAGAATAATTTTAAATTGACAAATCAATAAAGTCAAATGCATCATTGTGTAGCTAAAATATTGTGTAGCTAAAATATTGTAGTTTCTTAAAAAATATTGTAGTTTCTTAAAAAAAATTGACACTTGTCTTGGTTTGACCAGCTTTTGAGTTATTTGTGTTTTAAGCCAACTGTCTCCATCATTGAGACAGTTTTGTCAGTCACTGTATTTCTCTTGAACACCATTATTTACACGATTTGTGTTGAGAACTCTCGGTTTTTGGCGAATTTTAGCTAAAAGATTTTTAGGAGTACATTTTTAAAACTTTACGGAACATTGTAAAAACGTTACTCATAAACAAATTGTTAGTTTTTATGTATAAAATCAAGGGAAAAAAATATTATAGAAACTGAAACTTTTCAGATCAGATCAGATCAGATTACAGATTGAAATCTGAATTACCATCAGATACATAATCTGAATTTTATACAATCTGATTTGATCTGATCTGATAGTTAGACAAAAGATCAGATTCACGGTCTGATCTGACACAAATCTGTCAGATTAAATCCGCTCTGTGACACTCTTACTGTATAGTACAGTAATTACTTAGTTATTTATTATTTAAATATTTTAGCCTGTGGCGCTGGGGATTGTTAAAAAATTACTCAATACATGTCATTAAAGTTTCATGATTGATTTAAGTGTTTATTAAATGAAAAACTTTTATTTTATATTCAAAGAGCATTGCGTGACTTATTTCTTCACTGGTTCTGGTACCGGTAATTGACTTTTATTTTTAGCAAAATATCAATAGAAATTCAATTAAGTTTTCCAACGAGTGCAGTTTAACAACGAATTTAAAATCTAAAAAGTAATGAGTAATGTATTATCTCTTCACTGGTTCTCGTAATTGACTTTTAGTTTTAGCAAAATATCAATAGAAATTCAATTAAGTTTTCTAACGAGTGCAGTTTAACAACGAATTTAAAATCTAAAAAGTAATGAGTAATGTATTATTTCAGTAATAAATATGCTGGAAAGAAACAAAAACAGAACCATTACTGCTTTTTTTTTTAATAACACCGATGTGAGATAGCGCTTTCCGATTGAAAATATTTTAAGGAGTGTACTCTTGAAGATTATTTGATTTAAATATGTAAGTAAAAAACATACATGTATTGCATGCAGTGTTGAATTCCACAAATAAATATTCAGAAATGGAAATAAGATGTTAACTTATCTTAAGTCAAATATGTATTTTGAAGCACAAGTAAAAGACATTGAATAGCTTTTTGCAATCACAATTATAAAATGAATAAAGAATTTAAAAATATCTTTAAACAAACAAATGTTGCTTGGTGGAAAAGCTGTTCACATTAAGGCTAAACAAAGATGAAGTCTCATTAGCGTCAAAAGATCATGCTACAATTGCAGAATGTAAAAATTCTACAATAAAACATTTTTGATGCTGAAATTGCATTAGGCAAATTACATTGATCAGTAAGCGTATCAACATTAGGTTAATAATGTTAATATTGCTGTACAATGCTCTTGTATTATTTTTGATGATACTATAGCTTTAATGTTCTGCTTCTAACTGCTATCTCTGCTGGATTAAATGTATTTTATACCTGTTTATCAAGTTTTGCATTGGTTCTTCCACACTGCCTAAGTAACTAATAAAACAGAAATGACATCACTTTAAGTTGAGTGATTTTTTCTTAAGTATTTTAACCATAAGGAACACTTACTGTTTTTTTATTTACCTTGAGAAAGTGAGTTAACTTAATATAGAGTAAGTGAGTGAATTATGCTTAAAATCGACAGTGGCTACTAAGCTTATATGATCGAACTTGATCTGTCGCAATACATTACATAATACCTTACAAAAATCCTTATACAATAACATAATCCTAAAAGTTTTATACAGTTCCAAAGTGTAACTCTATCCTAATATAAGACTCAATTCTATAAATTACACAATCTTAAAAATTACAAAAATCACCAAGAAGCGCTGTGATGGGATTTAGAGACACAAACAAAACAAAAACAAAGAGAAGCCAAGAATAGCCAACCAAAAGGAAATAAAGCCAAATCCTATCAAAAGCAGAAAGAGAAAATGAACTGAGGAAAGGAAAAAAAGAAAAGATAAGCAGTGAAGATAAATTAATTGAAAATGGAAGTTTTGTTTAAAATAAAACACGAACTTTGTTCCAGAAAATAATTTTTAATTGATTTAAAATTGTTTTGTTGATTTTTCTATATAGATAATTATCACAATGGTTATAAAAACAATTACTCGAGATCATGTAATTCGAAAGAAAAAACTGCATAGAACAGTTGCTCAAACACTGACTGAGCAAAATAAAATGCCGCCATTTATGCTACTTATGAAAAGAATTTCTACACAGAAGATAAGTGTTGCAGCTTGTCTTTTCATCTTAATAATATTCAATCTTGCAATTTGCAGTTATCAAATTATGGATCGTTTAATGCATTATTTGGATGAACCAACAACAGTTGATGTGCATTTGATCGAAAGATATCATGGTTCTTTTCCATTTGTTTATTTTTATCCACAAACTACAGAAGAACTAAATAATTATCTTGCTGAGTTTCACAAAAGTTTTATGTATAAATTCAGATGTGTTAATCAGCGACTAGAAAAGATTAAGAAAGACAAGCTTGCATATGATTATAATGTTTTGAAGTATTTAAGCGTGCACAATTACATAGCAAAGGCATATGTAACTGATGTATGTATATTGTTTATTGATAATAAGAAGAATGTACTTTTTTCAATACTGCCAGATAGTTATTTTGGTTCATTATCTCGTGGCAGATTCTGAAACTGTTGAAATGGGAAAAGATTAATTCTCTCTAGAATGGAGTGCAAACTACTTGTATCATTGATCTTTTCCTCCTTATGTCTAAATGAAGAATGCATTGTTGAGACGTTTGTTTGTGAATACAAATTACAAACAACACGTTAATAATCGAGACATTTTTTTTAATATCATTTTTAAATAATTTTTTGAACATTTTGAATGGAATTTTTAATGGGCATTTTACCATAATTTGATTATTTGATCATTTGATCATTTGATAATTTGGTAATAAATGTTTATTTTGTGATCAAATTATGATCAATTTTTAAAATAATAAAATAATCGTAAATTATGACCAACTAGTACAATATTCTAAATACTAAATACTGAAGTTGCATTTACTTCTATTTTAAATTTTTTTAAAAAATTATTTGAGACTAGTTGTACAATTAGCAATCAAAATAATCATTTTTGCCATTACTTTGTTGTTTACAATTTTTAATCATTTTTTTCAATATTATTTAAAATAAATTTTAAATATAAAAATTAGGTTAATAAAATCGTGGAATGATTTAATAAAAATTTATTGAATCAGTAATGGCACATAGACGAATCACCAATCGAACCAAAATTTATTGCAAAATTTCATTAATGCAAATAACTGATACCAGAGATCAGTTGCCTGCAAAGGGCATGATAAAGTGAGACATGGCAGTATTGGAATAGATATAAGCTTACATACACTTTTCCTATTATCTATTTTTCAAGTAATTTAACTGAAATTTATTTTATGTTAAAAATGTTTTTAGGGTAATTCAAGCTTCAATCTGTTGATTAACAATTATGATACAGTATCTCAACCAGCTGCGCAGCTTTCAAGTCGTAAGTTGTAACAAAATATTACAGAAAACAATGTTTAATATTAATTTTAACTTAGCCATTAAGATTCCTTATGGAAATCCTAACTATAAGATGAGCATTAAACTCAACTTACCAATGTCATGCATGCTTATTTATGTAAGTTACACTGAAATTTATGCACTTATTTCTTAAGTAATAATTTTCTAACTTTTTCAGACACAGGTTGATCCATCACCAATAATTTATCACATAGATCCAGACTTTGCAGAACAAATAGCGTTGAAAATGCTTAAACAAACACTATTTGTGACTATGCAAAAAGTAAGTCTGAAAAATGAACAAACATTACTATTTACAGTATGTAGCTTATAAAATAAAGGAAATTTATAAAATTATAGTATCACTTCAAAAATGTTAAGAAAAACCCATGTGATAATGATTTACACGATTGCTTAAAATCATGTTTGTTGAAAAGGATCACGTGCAGGTAACAAAAACATTTTTTTTTATAACGGAAATTATTTTTATTAATTTATAAAACTTTATTTTTAACAGATATCCATTTTATGAAGCAAGAAACTTAACAAATTGTACGGATAGTGTCAGTTTTGACAAACAGAAAGAAATGTTAAATGAAGTTGTATATTCGAAAGATGCTACAAAGACGTGCAAATGCCATAATTTATGTGACATGACAACGCAAAGTATGTCTTATGACGTAATTCAAGATTTTTTTCCGAAAGCCACATTGGAAATTTTTGTCGCCAATTTTCAAGTTCGGATGTTACGAGAACGATTTACATATGACGTAGTGTCTTTGTTGTGTGACGTTGGAGGCATCATTGGACTTTATTTTGGCATGTCTTGTTTAATGATTGTTGACATATTGATATATGCTAGCGATATGTCATTCAGTTGTAAGAGAACAAAAAAATTGACAAGAGAAATTGAACGAATTCAAAAAGACATGCGCAGAAGTGAAAAACAAGAATTTCGCATATTTAAATGTTCTATTGTCAGATTGTTGCTTTTAATCTGTATTTATTTGATTTACACAATGATTGACTCTTACTTGGACTATCCTCTGGCAAAAAGTGTTGTGCTCATGAGAGATGACGTCATTGTTTTTCCACTGATTATTGTTTGTGGCGACAGTGAAAAGATAAAAAAGGCAAAAAAGGCATTGGCTTATAAAATGAAAAAAAGTTGTTTGGATGTTCAATTATACGATTTACTCAATGAAACGTCAATATTTTCAAATAAATCAATGGAATTGTGGAATGCTTCTTCTAATTATGAAGTTTATGATAAAGCTCAAAATCAATATGATCAGGTAACATTATATATTGGACCAATATCGGACCAATGTTGGTTAAATTGGCATTGAATCGGCTAATATCGGGCAATATAACCAATTTTTAACCAATTTAGTGCCAATATTGTAATTATAATATTGGTTCAATATTTGCTAAATGTTGGCACGTCAATATTAGCAAAAATTCACAAAACCAATATTGGATCAATATTGACAAATATTAACAATCACATATTGGGCCAATATAAATGCCGGCATGTACCCAATATTGGTTCAATATATAATGTTACCTGGGGAGTTTTTTTTTTGAAGTGTAATTTGACATTGAGTTAATTATGGATGGAATTTACATTTACAGGTGCCTGAATTTCTTCGAGAAATGTATTATGGAAATTTATCATCTGTTTCAACACTATTTGGAATTTGCACGGCATTCAAAAAAAGTAAATTTTTTATAACAATTTATCTAAGATTGTATATTTTATTTGAATTATTTTATAGATGATTTGCAATTTTCTCCAAAGAAGAACCAATTAATGATTAATCACAATTTTATGCATATACAGCCTGCATTTCTTTGCATCGATTACGAAGCTGTAGGATATTGATATAATTATTTTATCTTAATTCAAATATTAATTTATTCATTTTTCCCATTGTAGCATTTTATTCTACCACAAACTCGCTTCTTTCATCCTAAATATATTTTTTATTCTCCTGGTCACTTACATCGCGTTGAAATTTCTCGCCAAACGGTACTGTAAATCATAAATGATTTTTAAAGAAAGTTGAACAGAATTAAGTAGAAAAAATATTTTTAGATTGTTCGAAAAAACACTCCAAAAAGTTCTTGTAAACCAGATAATGTAGTTACGAAATGCGAAGAGAAATGTTTTGCCAATATATTGGAACAACAACCATTCACTTGCAAGTATGATAATTTTTGATTTCAACATACTTTGTAATACTGTATACAACAATGTGTGATGTTATAAATTTATTAACTAAGATTGCCATTTATGGAAAAGAGCAAATTACCATTTTGTGTTACACCAAAAACAGCTAAACTAACAAACAAAATATATATGAAAACCATTTTGAAGATCGATCCTCAAAGAAATTGTTCTTGCGTTGCAAGCTGTGAAGAAACTATTTTTCTTCCTACAACAGTACAAGTAATGAAAGATTCATTAGCACCAGGTCTGGCATACGAGTACAAGATTAGTACAAATATTCGAGAAGTCATCGAGGAAGAGTTTGTCTTTTCGATAATAAAATTACTTTGTAACATTGGATCTATTATTGGTATTATGGTGGGTTTATCCACTCTCAGCATATTAGAACAGTTTATTTGAATACTAGTTATAGAATAAGAATTATTTGGAATTGAGAATGGAAAATGTTTGTTGTCAGTTATGATGAATATTTTCTGTTATTTAGATAACAAATAATAAATGAAGCTTGTTTTAAATTATGTTGACACAATTTGCATAGCAGTGAAATTGATAGTTGCTGAATTTTAAAATGTTTATCAGTCGAGCCTAAAAGTTAATTAACATTGTACATGTACTTAAAATACCACTTTTAAACTTAGAATTGTAGTTCATTCTTATGTTAAGTTAAGTTATTGTTCTTATGCTGCATAGCATCTAAACACTTTATTCATATACTGTAACTGTAAGATGTAAAATGTAAGATGCAGAAATTATGTATGATGATTAATGCAATTTTGCTCAGAAAGCTTTTCTGCTAAAGGAGGAAAATTTACTTATACTTTATAAAAATTAATAACTTTCCTATAGTTTTTAGCAAACTTTTGAATAAATTATAATATGCATTTCAAGTTTAACATCATTCTTTATCCCATCTTTTTTATTTTGTTTTAATTCGTTTTAATTCCTGAATATCAACTGCAAATTTACTCTCCTACTTGGGATTTTCAATCACAAAAAATTCAATTGTCCTTCTCAGTATTGGATGCATTCACATTTATCCTACTGTAGTATTTCTCGGTATTTTTCATTTTATTTTAAATCTTATCTTATACTTAAATCACGTTAAAAATGGACAACAACCGGCGCCTTTATGAGATGGAGACCCAGAGTGACCGCGGGGCACTCTCCAACTCTACCCCGGTGGCGAAACAAGGCGAGGAAGGAAGCTAAGGGACCCGAGGTAAAACAGGCCCCTCTCGGACCGCTTACAGAATAATTAATTAATATTTATTCTGTTTATATTCAATTTTCTGTTACAAATAGACATTTACAAAAATAACATAAAAATAATAAATAACAATAAATGCACAATTTTCTCGCATGATAAATTATTATGTCTTAAATAGTTTTTACTTCATCTGCCGTTTCCATAACAGCAGCACTTGCCCTCACTTTGTATCGATGTTTAAACGGTATCAATATCATCATCGCTACCGACGCTAACGATGAAATTGCTGCTATAGTTGCTATTGAAATTTTAAAGTTTCCTGTTACGTCTCTGATGTGACCTGCCAAAGGGGGCGCTGTGAGGCACGTAAGCGCCATACAGGAACGAGCAATTCCGAACGACGATGCGAGTTTTGGTGCGCCGAGGTATTCGGTGAGAAGAACGGGAATTAAGATGAATGAACAGCCGGCAAAGCATCCGTAGAAGAAAATGGCTGCGGCTATTTGGTAGTAGCTTTCGGTGAAAGCGATCCAGACGAGAGCAAGGGGATAAAACAATGTACTAAAAGAAATAGAATTAGTGAATAGTGATATTAAATATTTCTTTCTGTTGCTTCTACGAATTTAATTTGCGTTTAATATTAAACTATAAACCAGTAATGATCCAAATTGGGGTAGATACTGATTATTTTAGTGGCAATTGAAAAGTTGGGTGATTTAGAAGCACTTCCGGTTTTACTATAGAACATTGAAAAATTTTATTTTTAGATTCTGTAAAAATCGAAAGTGATATTTTAATAGTTTTCAAATGTTTTAAATTGAGCTATAAATGTCAAATTGGTTGGACATTTAGCATTCAAACTCAACCGGAAATACAATTTTAGCACATAGTTCTCTTGCCACAAGACAAGAAAATTATAATTCATTACTTAACACCTGCCATTTCGGTCATTATAAGTTCCGAAAATATATAAGAGAAAAGTCCTCAAAAATTAAGAACTTTCACAAAACCTGAATTTCCCAACTCAACACTTCAATTAAACCGAAAATGCCATTTTATACTAAATTACACAAAAATGAATCCCAGATCCTTCGGCACTAAACGTCTATCAAAAATAAGTCCACTTGCAATTCTTCCAATCAAATCTCCAGTAGAAGAAATGGACAACAAGTTACTTCCACTGTACTGCGAGTATCCCATTGACTCCACATGGGGTGGAATAATGACAAGTGTCTGCGGGTATCCAACAGACACAAACATTGCAGCCACCACCAACAAGACGAAAATTGGATTATAAAGAAGTGTAAAATCCAAAAATAAGTAGCGTTCCACCCATCGAAAACAGGCATTACTCTTAGTAGTTGAATATCTGCCTTCAGCATTCTTTTGGAACGGCTATGGAAAGAAAAGTGTCATAATATTATTTTATTGATTATTTTGATCTAATCGAACCCCGTTATAACAAAAACCTTGTTATTACGAAGTAGTTTTTTGAAATTTTCGTATCCGGAAGTTTGTTATAACGAAATCTTGCCAAAAATGGAAAATCACGTGACGTAAAAAACGTCGTTTTAACATTTAATGTTAATCCGACTACGAATTATTTAATAAACGTTAACACGATGATTAATTTATTACTTTATAGTTTCATTTTTGTCGTTTTTTGTTCTTAATGGCTACCAAATCAAATCGAGACATCTCGTTACAACAAAAAATTTCCTTATATTGTAGAAAACTCGATATAATGAGCAATTTCTTTATAACTGGGATCTGATAAAACGAATTTTGCAGTTTCCTACGTTTCGTTGCAACGGAATTCGATTGTACTTTTACTTGTTGTGTGGTCGAAATTGATTTTTGTGTAACGCTCTGTAGAGCTAATTTTTCTTTTAGTTTCTTTATTTTCCAGTTTGGTACTGGATCTCTGTAAAAAAGTGCCACTGCGCATACGTGGAACATGAGTGCTCCTTGGATCAACAAGGCACCACGAAAGCCGTAAGTTGTTGCTAGGAATTTCAACAGTGGTGGTTGGGCCATGGTTCCAATGGCAGCGCCTGCGAGGGATAAGCCAACTGCTAAGGTGCGGTATTTCCGGAAGTATTTGGCTACTATGATGATGCCTGGGTTTGTGGCTAGACCTGCACCGATTCCTAAAATTGTAATTTATATTTATAGTTTTTAAAACACCCAATTCAATTAATACTACTTAAACTACCGATTCGGAGCGCATTTAAATGGCACTTCCGGTATAAGTAGAATCCTAAGATTTCAAGGACTTCAACTACAATTCACTTACTCAAAGATTCCACAATTTCAGACCCCTGCCCAAACCGGAAGTGGCTTAAAAACCCGCTCCAAATAGCCACGTTTACTAACCAGCAATGAAAAAGCAGAACATCATGTAATAAATATTCATTGCAAAATAATTGAGACTAAGCCCCACTCCTGAGAATAAACCACCAACAAACGCCACCTTTCGGAAGGAAAACGCAACTGACAATGCTCCAGCAACAATACCTAATAAAAAACAAAAAAATTTTGTAAATTTTTTATAGATAAATATTAAGATTTTATAATTTCACTACCAAGACCAACAGTTAAAGTGATGACCATTGAAGGCAACAAGACAAGAACGACACTTTTACTTCCAAAAGCAGCTTCAACGTCACGATAGATAATTCCAAAACTCCTACTCATGCCAACCAGTAGTCCGAAAGTGCTAAAACAGGCAAACACTATCATCCAACCCCAACCGCCATCTGGTGGAACCCAAGCGCTCTCAGCTAATTGTTTCACCTGACTATGGTTAAGTTGTAGTTCAGGTGTTAAATTTGTACCACTTTTTGATGATGTTCTTACGGACATAATTTCCGTAAAATAACTGTGTTGATGTTAGGTTTAGCATTATTCACCCAAACAATGATACAGCAGCGCTCTGTGTTTGTGATGACGGTTTTTAAAATTAAAATTTAAAATAGATTTTATTTCATGCATTGTTAAGAATGACATTGTTAATTTTTTTTATGTTACCTGATGATACTTGATAGATGGATCAATCCGGTGCTTGTTTTAATATAGCATTTCACGCGCATGCGTTGGAGGTAAATGAAAATGGCGTTCACTATTATGTAAATTATTGATTTCGTAATTAAAGTAGGTAAATTTTTAACAAAATGAATTTGTCTTGTGGAATTAAAGTACATAAACCGTGATCAATAACAGACTAATTCATTATAATCGAATCTTTCTGACTTTGAAGTGATCAAATAGATTAGATTCGTAATAAAAATTATTATTTGTATACTTTTTAAATTAAAATTTTAAAATTCAACGTGATTTAAAAGAAATTTGCAAGTCTATCAATTTGTAAAATCAAAATGTAAAGGTTTCATGACTTAAAAAAAGTCGTGTGTTTTGCCAATTACATGAAACTTTAATCACTTAATTTTTATTATTTCATTATTGTTTGCTTTGATGCTTTACATATAAAATTAAAATATTGCATCATAATTCACATTTACATGAATTTAACATTTCTTTTGAAAGTTTTAACGTAAATTTACATTTATCTTTGCCCTCACAATAAATAAAACTTGATTTTACAGCAAAAAATAAAAGTATTATTATCTATTATTTCTGTGTATACTAAAATTCTAAAATTTTTATAGTTACTCTTTTGACCACCAGAGAACAGGTTCTATCTCACATTACATCATCACGTGCAAGATATCAGGTGACGAGATAAATAGGCACAATATGGCGAATCTCTCTCCACACCGACAGGTAAAATGTCCCTGTCCATGCTGGAAAATGGCCTCTACGGCCAATATTCCACTCTAATTCAACAACAACAACAACAACAACAGGTAAAATGTTTGCTCTTTTAAAACAAGAAGAATTATAAATGACGATGAAAGTAAAAACGTATTTAGTAATTACCAATAATTTTTTCTTTCTTTTAGAATATGCTACTCATTACTTGAAGAAGAAATTATCGCAGCGACTATGTGTTTATGTACAACTCAATTCACGAAATTTTGTTAGCAGTTTATTCAAGCGGCTATACTGGACAAGATTTGGCATTCAAGAAAGTTATGGTAAATGAACATTAATTAGTGGGTCCATGATTAATCATTATAGAAACAGTTTTTAAAATTCGCTGAAGAATGTTAGTTCCAAGCCAATTAATGTTGCCAACATCTTAAATGAGGTCGATGGAATTGTGTGAGTTACTTCCAAGATATTTTCAAGCTTGACGTTATAAAATAATTAAATGATAATTGTAACACAATTCACCAGGCACGGCAAAAGATTCATGCAGACTGAATATTTACAGTAACCAAAACGTCACGATTGTAACTTTCGACGCTATTTGTATTTCAACAAAATATTCCAAAAGAAAATACATAAATTTTAATTCAGACATATTTATTGGATTAGAATTTTTTCCAATGGAAACTTTATTGGAAAGTTATTGTATAAAGTTGTTATTGCGCTCGTAGCAACAAACAAACAAACTGCTGCAACAATGCCAACTTCTGCCGATTACAACTTCTGTGATGGAACCAGAACCCAACTTCCGTTACTAGCGTTCGGCCTGTGCTTCACAGGCTTTTTGCCCGTGCCCGTGCCAACGCTGTCCGAAATTACTGTCATCCCACACTCCTCACATTTATCATTTAGTTGGTTGATTTGTTGTTTTTTTTATTTTTTTTATTTGCAGTTTATCATTTAGTTAGTTGGTTAGTGGTATTTTTTTTTTTTTTTTTACTTGGCGTTTTGTTAGTGCTATTTTCTTTTTTGTTTTTACTTGCAGTTTAGTTAGTGTTATTTCTTTTTTTGTTTTTTTTTACTCGCAGTTTAGTTAGTTACTTGTTTATGGTTGGGTGTTGGGGGTGTCGGAGTGTGCTGGTCTAGTGAATGGTTGTGTTTCGCTGGTAGCCTGTTAATTTTGCTTGCTCTTGAGTTGTTAGTGTTATTGGGTTGTTTTCGTTGTTACCATGGGTTGAGTTTTTGAGTTGCAACAGTGTTATTTCGTTGCTTGGTTATTGTTGTGTCGTCGTAGCTTACTCTCACAGTCGTCACAGCTTACTCTCAACGTCGTCATCGCTTACTCCCACCGTCGTCACTTCCGTGCCGTCACCCACCGTCGTCATATCCGTGACGTAAGTAGGTGACAAAAGAGCAAATAAGCGAGACCGTAAGTACGTGACAAAAGAACACGTCTCGAGCTTCTCTCTTTTAAATTGTGTTGAAAATGAGTAAGTTTGTGATGTTGGCGATGGGGGGAGCGAAGGATGTTACTGTATCAAGAGTAAAAGCGAGAAAGTCGTTGTAGAGAGGTTATGCTGGTAGCAAGAGGCTGGTAGCATTTCCTGTGTTTGCATTATTTTTGCAAATTTTTAATCAGAGCAATTAAAATGTTCCAAGGAATTACGTGTTATCTCACAATACTAAAAAGCTAAATGTAGAGCAATCATAAAAGTACCAAGAACGTCCGTGAAGCTGGCGCACCCACTTTGAAAATGAAAGTTTTGGATGATGCATTGTTACACACTCCCACACCCAGATCCCTCATCCCCTCACACTACCCACTTTACCTTCTCGGACCCCTACCCTCTCACAATCTCCACCCTTCACCCCTAGCCCTCGTTTATAATTACACTCATACCTTGTTATACGGCCAGTTTTTAGAGATAAATTTCGATTGTAATTCTAAATACTAAACCCAAATTCTAAGAATCATCCTTAAAATATTAATTGCCTCTCATGCAGTGCTTATATTTTGAATTCAGAAAATCTGCTTCCAACCAGTTTTTTCTGCCTCAAGGCAAATAATTTTAATTATAATGAAATACTTACAAACCTTCACATTATTTCCTAAACCTTCACATTATTTATATCTTATTTTGTGTTGTCTTGAAATTCAATCAAAATCATTACTTATAATTATAACAGTGTCATTATTAATGATATTTTCCTCAATTTTTAATCTTCAGTCTTAATAAACAATTTAAATTCTTAACAAGTAAAAATACATTGCACAACTTTGATTTCAAATGTCACTATATTTAATTTCAAGAAGAGGATGTTGTGTGTCAAGGTTACCCATCTCCAAAACACAGCAAAAACTCACTTCTTTCTTTGCTCACACAAAAATGCTACTGAACACAGTTTTGATCAACATTTTGCTCCTGTATTCTCTCAACTGTGCTAAATCACTCAACTCAACAACACTTGTTACACTTGTAATCAAGGACAAGCCATGTTTTAGTGGATATGCCTATCACTCATTGGATTCATGTAAGTGTTTCTGCTTCTTTGATTATGGCACTAAGAAGAAGTGTCCAAAAAAACAGAAAGAAATGGTCTACAAAAGTGTGTATCTCAATGACACTAACAACGAATACCGAATAACACCGGATGGAAAGTTGTTGCTGACCGGTGACCTTGGAAGTGCCAGTAAAACAGAATTTACCAGTGATGAATTTTTTACTCTAAAAAACAACTTTTCTGTTGTCTTGTGCTATCCACTAGATTCAACAATGCATAATTGTGAGAAAGAAACTGTTGAGACAATAGAATATGGTGTTAGCAAAGACTTAAGTGTATTCGTAGCGAAGTATGATAAGTCTTATAGCATTGACCAATACAAGAAGAGCAAGAAGGGTATTGAAGTTTGCATCAATGATGAAAATGAAACTGCAGTAAAAATCAGTTTTATTGGATATTGTTGTTCAGCAGTTTGTTTGACGGTGACCTTTATTGTTGCATTAACAATTCTTAACAGACAAAGCAATTTTGCATTGTTGTGTTATATGGCTATGTTTTGTATCTATTATACTGTTGTGATAATTGTCTTCTTGAAACCTAATGGGAAATTTCATCAATACTTCTGTCCTGCTTTGCCATTGTTGAGAGAGTACTGTTTATTATCAGCATTTACTTGGATGAATATTTATGTGTGGTCTATGTATCACACTTTTGCTAACCTTCAGGTGTCTGCACAAAGAGAAAGCAGAAGAAAGGTTTTGGTGCATTGTTTGTGTGGTTGGGGCATACCACTAATTTTATGTCTTATTATACTAACAATGGATTTGCTTGATGTGCCAGTTAGTGTGAAGCCATATTTGATTGAAACTTGTACCTTTACTATCAATGGAGCATCATATCTCTACGTTCATGGACCAATGTGCATTTCACTTGGATTAAATTTGATTTTGTTTATCTGCATTGTTGTCAAAACAAAGAAATTAGCAAAAGATGCTTCAAGTATCAACAAGAAGGCAAATAAGCAAATGTAAGTTTGGTTTAGGTTTATTTTATCTTTAAGTAATTTGGTTTTTTTTTTTGGTTTCAGGATCATCTTGGCTGTCAAGTTGATATTCATTATGGGATTCTGTTACATCACCAAACTTATTCTTTGGGGTGTGAGGGTATGGGGCAAGTTTTGGTCATATTTTGATGTAATTTCCTCATTGCAAGGAGTTTTTATTTTAATTGTATATCTTTGTAACAAAAGAACTTTAAAATTACTTAAGCGAAAGTTAACAGTAAAGAAAAAAGATTCCAGGTCTCAGTCAACAGTGACAACTGTAAGTGATGAGACTATATTATAAAATTGATTTTTGTAACACAAACTGTTTTTTTTAATCTGCTTATAAAACAATAACAAAATTAATCACAGTTACATCAATTCCCCAACCAAAATTGGCTCTCCATTCTTGTTAATTTTAACATTCGGTTTCTTTTCGCTCTTCAGTGCTTGTGGCTGATAGACTAAAGTAGATGTTGAGCTTCCACCACTGTCTATTGGTTCCTTCTGTCTGGCAACTGGCACTGTAATGTCACTTGCAGGTTTCTTCTCAGTAGAAAAATACTCATCTCCAAAGTTTAAATTTGCTTCAAAAATACTTGCACTTCCCAATGTCCCACTTGGATATCTAGGTGCTTGATTTCTCAAATTCCTTCCATACCTTTGGTCCATTAAGTCTGAAAACACCTGCATACTTAATTCCTGTTAAAAAGTACTTTAATTAATATTAATTATGATTTATAAATGTATTACTATACCTGTTCTTCATAAGGCTTCAGTTTTCTATTTTTACAAAGAAGATATAAATTAATATATTGATTTTTGTTATTGTATTTACAGTATATGTATTAATTTTGTTACTAAAACCTCCCATAAAGCAAAGGATTCAAACTGGTTAATTATTATGTTTACACTTACTTTTCAAGCCACAGAGGATTTTCTCTAGGAAGAAAAGGAAAGATAATTGTTAGATTGTGCCATTACCATTAAAAATAATCTTAATTTTCCCATAGCCAGATTTAGGGCTAGCATTTTTTGATTTATGGTAATAGGACTTGAACCTACACAGCACTGGTAACTGGACTTGTCTCTCCATGTGCAAGTATCAGTTCTTTCTTGACTGGAGGTGTGTAGTGATGTTTCTTAGTTACAACTCTATAAAAAAAGGATAAACTTTAATGATGTCAGATTTTAATGTATTTCTACTTACACTTTTTGACTTGAGCAACAAATAATGGCAATAATGATAAAACCAACACTTATTACTAATATTAAAACTATTAAGGCTATAAGTGCCGGATTGAACTCTTCAGGTGGAGTTTGACCATATACAGGCTGAAATAGAAAACAAATTAATATTTTTTGGTTATTGGTAAATAGAAATTGTAATATACCTCTACACTAGTTAAGTGTAATTGTTGATATTGTGGATGGAATAGATACACATTGTCAACTGAATCCAACACTTCAGCCACTGACTTAATCTCAAACCGGTTTGTGTCAACAACATGGATTAAGATATCTGTCTTATCCTTATCTATCTGACTTTTCTTATTGGTGTGATATCTGATATCATCAATGTAAACTTTGCCTTGGGTTAAATTGGATAACATTCTAAAGTAAATTGATATAGCAAATGTCATAAAAATAGATTTTTATCAAACTTTTTTCTTACTCTACGAAAACTGGTAAATCTTGTGTCACTACATCTGGTGGAAAGGCAATAACAACTCTTAAAAGTTGGTTTTGTTCAAAGACCCATACCTATAAACAATAAATCAGTATGTACAGTAAGAGAAATAGCTATTAATGACATTATTGTTATATACTTCAGCTGTTGTTTTTGTTTCTCTGAAAGGTTCTGCATCTTCTTTTGCAGCAACAGTTAAATGAAATCTATCCTGATTATAGAAATGTAAAGATGCTGCAGTGAAGATATGTCCAGATCTGTCTATTGTAAATGGCTGTGGAACAACTGCTCCCGAAGAAGTTGAAGACCGGGCTCTGTATAAATGACTTGAGATCAAGGCATATGTGACATTGTTTCCATCAGGATCAATAGCCTTGACTCGTGTTACAAAATCTCCTACTTCTGCTGAATATTTTACACCTAGAAAAAATTATTAATAATTGCCCATATGCTAAGTGGTAGACCTTTTTTTTACCAATTTGATAGGGAAGACCAACAAATTCTGGTGGATTGTCATTGTTATTTTTCACTTTAATTTCCACAGTTGCTGAATTTGACTTTTCATTTGTAGCATCTACATCTCTCTTTTGGACTTCTACCACTGGTTTATTATTGCTTGCTTCTATTGTCAGTTTGTAGAAATTCTTCTTTTCATGATCCAAAATGGAGTTTGTTCTCAGTATTCCTTTTTCAGAATCAATCAGGAAGTGATCATCTTCATTTCCACCTAATATTTACAATATTTAATAAACCATTTTATTGAAATAATGGATCTTGTTTCTTACTTGTGATTTGGTAATATATTTTTCCATTTGTTTGTTCATCGGGGTCATTTGCAACAACTTGTCCAATTTCTGTATGAATAGGTGCATTTTCATCAACACTGAATGAATAAGGACTAAAAAACTAAAAAAATAATAGAAATTATTTAAGAAATAGGGATTTTTAATGAAATTCTTACTGGTCCTTTTGGAAATGATGGTGCATTATCATTTTCATCTAAGACCCTAACTGTCAAAACTCTAATGCTTTCCAATGGGTAAGGCTGGCCTTGATCTTTTGCTCTAACAATAAGCTAGAGATTTTAAAAAATTAAAATTTTTTTTGTAATTATCTTTTTAAAATTTCCAAAATGTCACCTGGTAGAGTTCTTTTGCTTCTCTATCCAAAGCTCTCTTGACTTTAACTACACCAGAGTAAAAATCAATAACAAAATCATCTATTTCATTTGTAGCATTGCCATTATTATCCAAAAAGTCATATTGCACATTTCCATTTAACCCTGAATCAAGATCCTCTGCTTTCACTTGAATCAAGACATCTCTTTGCTCATTCTGAAATTCATCAATATTAATTATATTCCTTATCAATAATTTAACATCAATATCACAACAACCTCTGGAATTGTGATTTCAGTTTCATTAGCATATGGCACAACAAATACAGGTGAATGGGAATTCATTCCTGATATCTTAATTGAAACTGTTGCATAATCAGCATTTGGACCTTTGCCATTTTGATCTCGTGCAATGACACGAAGGTGATAAGAAGTGGCATTAGTTGTCTTGCTGCTGAGGTAGAGGACACCTGATGTTTCATTCACCCAAAAAAGGCCTAAATAATAACAAATAATTATAAATTATTATTTCATTAATAATAATTATTATTATCATACCATCTTCATTTCCTTCTTCGATTGAATATTCAACTGATCCATTGATTCCAGCATCTACATCAATTGCCTGAAGCTGGACTATTGGATTTCCTGAATGTTTAACTGGTATTACAAAAGCTTCATACTCATCTTTGACAAATTTTGGCTTATTGTCATTTATATCAGCCAAAGTCACAAAAATCTATTTTAAAATATTTTATTATAATAGCTTATAATAATTTGTTGCAAAGTTATTACTGAAACACTGGTCCATCTTGATGCTGACTCTGAATCATTGTCAGTAGCATTTACCAACAACACAAAATTTTCTTTTTCTTCTCTGTCAAGAAAAACTCCATTCACAGATGTCTTTATATATCCTTGAGCATCAATATCAAAAAACATGTTTGATTCTGATACAATGGTATATTTGACTTCTCCATATATGCCAGCATCTGCATCAGTGGCTATTACTTGACCAAGGAGAATGCCTGGATTAGAGTGTTCTTCTACAGTAAAGTGGTAAACTTCCTAACAAGTGGTATTAAAAAAAGTTATAATTATTGCAATAATTTTCTCTTTGTATTGAATTTACCTTTTCAAAAATTGGATTGTTGTCATTAATATTGCCAACATCAACTGTGACATTGGCAGTGACTATGCGAGAAGGGTCTTTATCATCAAACGCTTTAATGATGAATGAAAAGGTTTCGTTGGTTTCGTAGTCAATTTTAGCATTAGTTGTTATTAGGCCTATTTTTCTGTCAATTTTAACAAATGGTGAGAGTGGGTCAATTTGATAATTTTTTGATGATGAATCTGAATCAGCAATGAAGAGGGATAGTAAAAATGTATCTATTGGAGACTCTTCTTGAACTTTGGCATATAAGTAAGGTTCATTGGGTGTCCATGGGGAAGGAAAGAAAGGAGGAGGTCTGGTACCACCAACAACAGAAATGATTAAACTTCCTAAAAAATTTAAAAAATAAAAGTGATTATTTGAAAAGCTAAAATGTGGAAATAGTTAATACTACCTCTTGCTGTTTGGTATGGTTCAACACTTGTATCAATGACAATTACTGTAAGAACCACCATGGCAGCAAAGACTCTGGAAATGGGAGTTGCCAACTTAAGCTCACCAGTATTGTAATCAATAATAAATAATTCCTGGAAATAATTCATTTTGTCAGTTTTTGGAAATTTAAAACTTAAATCAAAGACCTTATTTTTTTTGAATATTCTAGACTCAATTCCATTTTGGTCAAAAATTGTTGCTGGATCTTGAAGTGTGTACTTCAAGAATTCAGGTGATTTTATATCTGTGTCAACTGCAGACATATTATAAATAACTGTGCCTAGTAATGAATCTACAAAAATATATTTTTTTCAGTGTTATGTTCTTTTTTACACAACAAATTCATATTTACTTTCATTGACATAAGCTTTCTGAATCTGTGGTGTAAAAACTGGAGGTTTGTTATTGCCATTCAGAATATTAACAACTAGAGTTGCAGTTCCTGTTTGCCTTGGAATTCCTTTATCAATAGCCAAAACCTACACAACATGATTAATTTACTCTAACATTGTAATGTCAATTAAAATCTTGACACTCACTTGAATTTCATAGATATTCTGCTTATCATAATCCAATTCAGCTGATTCAGCTACAGAAATTACTCCAGTTTCAGAATCAATGATAAAATTACCATCATTTCCATACTGCAAACTATAAGAAATGTGTCCACCATGTGCAAAATCTTCATCCAATGCTGACACTTGAGTTACTAAACTTCTTGGTAAAACATCATCAGATATATTAGCAACATATTGTGTCATTTCAAAAATGGGAACATGAGAATTATGATCCTAAAATAAATTTTATTTACAGTATCAAATGTAGTTTTAATAATAAATTGTTGACTTTACCTCAAGTGTTACATTAATAACAGCTGTATCATATTGCTCATCTTCATCTTGTGCACGAATAAATAATTGTATTCTATATAAAATTTTTAAAAAATGTTAAATATCTCAACTATATTTGAAATAGGATTTAATTACTGATGATCAATTAAATCAGAAACATTCAGTTTTGATGAATTGGAAATGGACAATTCACCGGTCAATGGATCTAGACTAAATGCATCTATTGGTGAATCTTGAATTGAATAAATTACAGTGGATGATGCATCAGAATCAATAGCCTGTAATACAACACATTAAAAATCTGTGACTAACTGTCAGTACAAATTGCCATTACTTTTACAAACAGCAAAGTCGAAAACTCTGCTGTACCAGTTTTGACTTCAACATGATAAGAAGATGAGGTAAACTTTGGAGGGTTATCATTCATATCTATAAGTTCAACTATAAAGGGAACTAATGTAGAATGCCCTTTCCCTCTATCATCTGTTGCTGATATTTTAAAAACTAAAAGTGGGTTTTTTTCGTAGTCCAAGCATTCTTGAATATTACTGTTACAGTTGGCTACATTTATAACTCCAGAGTCTGGATCCATTGTAAACCTAAAATCAAATTGTCAGATGTTATTTTGTAACGGGTTTAGTAACTTACAAATGAGAAAGGTTTCCATCTAATGAGTATTGGATGCCAGCAGTGCCAAAGGTTTTCGAATCCTTATCCGTTGCCTAAAATTCAAAGTCTCATTTATAGATGTCTATTTTTAAAATATTACATTACATTTACACTCACATTTACACTTGTAACAAATGTTCCAACTGGTGAATTTTCAGCTATTTTTACTGAATATGTTTCTTGTTCAAATACAGGAAAATTATCATTCACATCTGTAATCATTACAGTTACAACACACATGCTGGACAGTGGTGGTTCTGATATTTCAGTTGCCACAACCTGAAATATTTAAATTAAAGGCTCATTAAGTAAATTATTGTAATAAAAATCATAAAATATTACCAAAAATACAAAACTTTTTTCATTTAAAGTTTCATAATCTAACTCTCCTTCTGGGTTGACTCGCAGCGATACATTAGCCGTTCGATATGCTAACACTGGCTCTACAATAAACAAACCAGTTGGATCCAACACTGTTAAATTAAACACAGCATCAGAAGCCTAAAATAAAATTTGAAAATATTATTAACTTTAACTTTACATTTTGAAAAAATCATAAATTACAATATTTTCATCAGTGATTGAAAGTTCGAAGTTGGGTATTACAGAACCAGGAGGAAAATTCTCAGGAATTGATATTGAAATATTTTCTTGACTGAATTTTGGTGCTGAATTAACTTTGCTTATTCCTGGTTTTATTGTTGAATTTTCACGGCTCTTAAAAAAAATTACTTTATAAGTACCAGTATTAAATTATTAATTATAAAAATTTCACTTTACTTTGTGCACTTTTATAATTGTTTCATTCAAGGCTTTTTCTAGTGCATGTTGAATTACAACTGTTATTGTTGTTGTTGCACTTGAAATGTCATTCTGTAAGAAATAAATGCATTGCATAATTTAAAAAGTAGTCTAATAAACAAAACTTATTTATATACCTTTGCTACTAATTTTATTTGATAAATAGTCTTGGCAGGTGAAGGTAATTTTTTCTGAAGAACTAAGGAGCCAGTCCATCTATTCTTACTGACTGAAACCTGAACTACTAAAAAATAGTCACAAATCTGTGGAAACTTTAAAATAAAATATATTTTAAAAAATTACAATAAATTCTTAATTATAAAAATTACTTGTGGATATGGCTCACATGACACATTAATTTCACCTTGTCCCATACTTGTCACATTCAGACTGGAAAAAACAACATAAGGTGGAATTGCTTCCTGAAATAAGACAAATGATTAATTAATTAAGTACTCTCAACCATAACCAATAAATTTGGAAGTGTGAAAACTCACTTTCGGCATCAGCGCTTCATACGGTGAGTTTTCAAAGACAATAGAATTTTTTTCATCCTTCCTGCTTTTCTTATCTTTCCCAGTTATTAATTGTCTGTGAGTGGTAATTTCAGATTCAGTTTTATTTGTGGTAATTTCTAAAGCACTTTCAGTTGTAAGTGTCATTTCTGTTGTTGACTCAGTGAGATTTTCTGTACTTTCTGCATCAGTGGCATTTTTATGTATCGTTGTTACAGTGGCCATTTCCACAATCCCAAGGATCTCTTGTAAGGATGACTCCAATCTCTTCTTTTTATCTTCAGACTCAGATTTGAAGCCATTTAGAGTGAAATTAGTGCTTTCAGTCGTTAATTGGTTGCCTTCACTGATAGTTGTTGTATGTTCATCAATCTCAGATTTAAGAAAAGGTGTTTCACTAAACCCTATAAAATAAGTAAAAATAAGTAAAAATCAATAAAAATGTTATTATTCGGATTGTGAGTCAGAACCATCTTCTGCTACCAACAATTAATATAATATAAAATATTATACCTAATAAATAAATTAAATTTTAAAAGATTGTAAAATTATAAATTATTATTAGATTAATGGATCAAAACCTTCCTCTGCTACCAAATCTTATATAATGTATTATTGTTAAAAGAAAAAATAGTTTTGATCTATCAATTTCATAATAATTGATATTTTTATTAACTTTTAAAATTATATTAGTAATATAACATATTTTTATATTTAATTTTTTTATTATATTTCTCACTAACCTGTACTAATAGGTATTACATCTCCAGTAATCTCCCCATTCAAACCAGGAAAATTATCAAAAATACCAATTTCAGTTGCTTCTTCATTTTCCTCAATTCCTTGTTGGCATAAACAACTTCCTGGTAATCCAAGAAGAAATAATTTCAAGGTCCATTAGATATTTATCTTCTTCAATGCACCACAACTTACCTAACAACAACAATAATAAAACTGGGGTACAAACAGTTGGTAATAACATCACGCGAATTTTTAGAGTTTTAATTTTTTTTCCTTGTGATTATTATCTGAAAAATGAGAAAAAAACGTGGGAAACGTTTGCTTAATTACTACCATCAAGATTAAGTGAATGAAACTTACCTCTGAGTTACATTTCGGTGATTGCAAAGTGTGTAATGAGTCTTCAGGCTTTAAAAACTAATCCGTTGAGGTGTTTTAAACGTGATTTTTCGAGCTGGCAATCAAGGCAACGAAGGGAGAAAAATTCCTCTCCTTTGCTTGCAACGTAGTCAATGGCCTTAGGGTTTGGTTTAATTGCCATTCAGAAAACTGGTTTGGCTGCTGACGTTTGC
>JAQFZP010000990.1:0-24134 GCA_034695745.1 Geophilus truncorum | reverse complement strand
ACGCACCATCTATCTTTGAAAACCAAGAAATCAACTGGACTGGAATCTGGAAATAACCTACAAAAATAATTCAAGGTTAATAAATATCAACTTTCACAAATAAAATCTATTATGATTCCAGTTTACGTCAATCTTAAAGATGCAAAGCGATTTTCGGCAATGTACTTCCAAATTACGATGATAACCAATTTGCTTTTAAAGAATAGAACTGGAAAATTCAAATTTCAATTAATAACACAGCAAAAACAAAACTTTACGAATACAGATGGCGCTGAATCGAGTCCGTATTAATTAACGCTGAAACAATCTCAAATGCCACTCATCATTGACGAAATGCACGAAGTTCAAATTCCATCATTTCTGTGACGTCACGTGGCAGGAACTAAAAAATAAAAATTAAAATTAATAAATGTAAGTAACAAATAAAAATTAAAAAAATTCTCACCAAAACTAAAACTGCTCATCAATGCTCAATGACTGGAAACAAACAACAAAAGAAAAACAAATATATAATTTCGTTATAAAATGCCTTATTGTGTCACCTATCGGTAAAAAAACAAAAAAAACAATACTTTTACCGAAAAATCTGCTCATTGTCCACCAAAACCCCACGATTGCCTGAAAACTAAAAAATAAAAATAGAAAACAAAATATAAAATTAATTTAACAAAGAATATTATTAGTAAAATAATCGTAAAAAAAACATTCATACAACCTGGCTGCAAAAAATTAAATTTTACAAAAAATCTTCATTTTCCGCCTCGTAACGTCAGACATTGATGCCAATCAATGTCCATAATCAACAAGAAACCGAAAAAAAAATAAAAATAAATATTAATAAAAAATTGATTTTTATGTCAACAAATCTGAAAAAAAAGATATAATTATAAAATTTAAATATAAAATTTAAACACTCAACACTTGGACACTTAAAGATGTCTTCAGTGACGTCTTCGCAAGCGCCGCGACGTTGCACAACATAACTAGCTGGGAGAAGGAAATATTTCCTTCTCCGAGCAAACGGACTTTACTTCCCAGCCGCTACCTAAACGCTAAATCGAACCTAACGAGGATCTGGGACCGGAAATAGGTCCCAGAGGATGGTTGAGAAGTAAAGTCCCTACTCTAAAATATCACCTACTATTCGCTGCCTTCGCGCTTGCATTCCTTCTTCGACCATCCACAGCAGTATCCGGAAGAGACGGAAAAACCGACGAATGTATCTGTTCGTGCGTCGTACAAATTCTCGAGTCGTGCGAGTCGTACAAATCCCCGAGTCGTGCGTATCGTCCTAATGTTTTTGTTGTCCATAATTGCATACCTTTAATTATAAGAAAAATTAGCAAAAATTAATGACTAGAAAAGTACGGTACCGGTAGTGGTTGTTACACCATTTACCGGCAATTTTGGCTGAATAAATTTCATATAAAACCTATTATTTTATCGCATGAATTATTAAAAATCAACATAAGTAAAATAAAAAATAAAAACTTTAAAACTCACTAACTATATCGCCAAAAGAAAGAAAAAAAAATTACATAAGAAAAATAAATTACTTGAAAAATTATTTTTGCATTTCCTTCTTCGACCATCTACAGCAGTATCCTGAAGAGACGGAAAAACCGACGAATGTATCTGTTCGTGTGCCGTACAAATCCCCGAGTAGTGTGACGTGCAAATCCCCGAGTAGTGTGTCGTGCAAATCCCCGAGTAGTGTGTCGTGCAAATCCCCGAGTCGTGCGTCGTACAAATTCTTTTTACTCGTTAAATCGTCTATCTATAAAAAAAAATAAATAAAAAATTGAGTTTTTGAAATTTTTAGAGTGCATTTACAATTTCTAGTTCACTTGTGAAGTACCATGACGTAGCACAGCCACATTCACAACTGAACTGGAAATCGAAAACTTCAATTATTCATCAATAAAAATAACTCAAAAATTTAAAAAATGACTTTAAATTTCAAATTATTGAAATAAATACTTTGACAACTTACGGAAACGAATGGAAGACAATTACACCATATTACACACGCTCTGGAATAAAATTTTGCTGTTTCTTCTAACAAAATTAGGATGAAAAATCCGGCGCCTAAAACGACACAAACAAAATTGTCAATAAAATCTTTCCTACTTTGCATTTAGTGACACTTGATTTCTACCACCTAGCACCAAATATCCTAGCTACCTTTAAGCATTAAATTATTGAAAGGAATAATGTATACTCACAGTTTAAACAGCGAAAACTAAACGAAATTGTTTACACCTCTCAACGTTGAACCGAACCGACGTTGAACATGATTGAACCTCGCTTTCGCACAGCATGATTTGTAATGTAGGTTGCCCCCTTGCGGCCAATTAAAAAGTTAATTTACCGGAAGTTAATAATTTAAATAAATTTGTGATTTTGACTTTGGGTTATATTTATACGAAATGAAATTAATTTCTAACATATTTCAAAATTTATTTATTAAACTCGTTATTTGTAAAACTTTTTATTACAAAAGATATAGTCCAATAGTGTAATTTTGTTATTTAATTCCAAAATCAGATAAAAATCGAGAGTAGAAAGTATTTTTACATTTTTTATCAGTACAGATGTATTTAAAGAAATTTTTTTTTTAAATTAAGTAACAATTTAATTCTGGTAAAATAATAATTTGTATATACAGGTATTTCAAACGTTTGATAAATAAAAGTTAAACAATGTTAACAGGCGCCACCTGTTAATAGTTTATAGAACTTGGATCCTGTTTGGACATGTCGGGGTGACTCACTGCTTACTTTAAGTTCACATTTTTATTAAAAGATGGCGTTAATGTTGCAATTTAATTTTACGCCATCTGTTAAAACAAAATTGAACTAAATTGGTTGAAAATTATATAAGCAATGTTGTGTAATATTTGTTGTAAAATAGTATTGTTGTGGGGGTGTGATGTAAAAAACTTAAATATGTTGTGGTGTGACATTTCTTTTTAAATATATTGTTGGGTAAAATTTTTATTTAAATACATTGTTGGGTGACATTTTTGTTTAAATACATTTTGGGGTTTTTTGAAATATCGTAATTAAAAGTGTAAAAGATTCGTTTTTATTTCTTTCTACAAAATACATACAGGATGTATTTTGACATTCTAA
This sequence comes from Geophilus truncorum, assembly GCA_034695745.1. Lineage (NCBI taxonomy): Eukaryota > Metazoa > Arthropoda > Chilopoda > Geophilomorpha > Geophilidae > Geophilus > Geophilus truncorum. Next base: position 21,000 of record JAQFZP010000990.1, on the reverse strand, counting down.
ACATGCTAGAACCACTTCAATTATAAAATTTTTAGGCTGAGGTTGAATACAGCAAAGCAATTGTGTGAGGCTAAACTTTTTGCACTGTAGTCATGTACAATATTATCCTGAAAAAAATGCGAGTAGGCTTTGCTGCACATCGCATCGCATTAAAAAAAATATTCAGGGAAAATGCTTAATTTATTTAAAATTTCCATTAAATCCACTTAATTAATCGAGGATATATACTTTTACTTATAAACATATGTTGCATTTTATCTGCTATATAGCATTGTAGACGTTGCCGTATTCTCATTCGAGGTTCACGCCTACCCATTAGAATACTTATTAGCTAACTTTAAATTTCTAATGTACAAAATAAATGTAATGTGACTTTATAGACAGTTTTATTATTTTAACCATTTACAATTTATTAAGTTATATTTGACTTTACTTTGGCACACTTTCGGCAAACGCAGTTCAATCGGTTTACTTTGTATTTTTCTATAAAAACAATATTTTTGTATAGTAATTTGAATTATAAATAAAAGTAATTACTTACACGTTCAATGCAGATATGTTCAATTTGCTCTTTTATTTTAGTCTGAATATCTTCTCCTCTTCTTTTTGCACATAATATAATAAGAAGTCCATCAGTGTTCAACTTAGAATTTTTTTTGCATCTGTACCATATCTTTTCATAATCCCTGTTAAGAAAAATTGTTTTGTAGTTCAATACTGTAATTGCGAATAACCATAATAATGCTACGTGCGGAATGTTGGTCTTTGAGATGTTGTTGGATGTTCAAGATTTTCAATGTATTCATTAATTCTTTATAAAGTTTATAAAATTAATATATAACTAATTAATACTAAGAACTAAGAATACCTGCACATTGTATCAATGTCTTTATCATTGCTAGTGCTTGGGTTTAAGCAATTGTCAACTGCTTTGGAAATATTTGTGTCTTCATAATTACCTCTGAGTTGACAACTAAGATCTACTTTTACTTCGTCACAAAATATGTTTACAGGAAGAAATACTGGAAGTAAAATAAAATAAAAATTATTGTAGGTAGTTTGTAAAACGAGTGTTGTTGGCTTCTTCAGGAACGTTATGCGATTTAGGCTTAAGAATAGTTTTAGGATTATATGATTTATATTCATTTAAGCTTATCACTTATGTTCTTAGTTTAAATCAATGCACTTTTATTATACTTGTATTTCATTGTGCAAGATGTTTACTTTAAAGTGATAGTAACAAATTTTTTTTTCATATTTTGGTAAAAGTCACAAATCTTCATCCAAATTTAATAAAACTCATAAAATATTTTTTTTTTTTTTTTTTGTTTTTATGGCATAATTTTATGTTTAAAAATTGTGGCGGGAAAAACAAAATTTGAACATATTTGAGAAGGCATGATGAAATAATGGGGAGGTGGGACTAATATTTTGCCACGCTCTTGCGGTCAAGGGCTTACTTTGAGCCTAGTTATTTACCAAGAAAGATAAAGGTACGGTAACAGACTTATTTGCTTATTGACTCTAAAGGCATAATTTTTAAGTCTTTCTACTGGGCGTCATTTGTTCTTTACTAATTCGCGTCGAGACATCAATGAGGGTTAGGTTTAGAACATACATAGAAATATTTGAGTCAATTTACATCTACTTTACATATTAACTTTCACATTTGCATAAAAGCATTAATTATTTATGTTAGTAAATTCCAAATACTGCCATATGTTAGAAAGAGTGTTAAAATAATGAACCTTATTTTACAAATGGTATGATAAAGAATTGTTAAATGTGATACAAACCGACAATGAGTGCCAAAAACTTCATATTTTAAATAAAATTTATATAATAATTATTTTTTAAAATATGGCATAAAAATGTTTCTCGCAGATAGCAAATCTTTGGAGAAATACTTTAATTGGCAAAATAATAATGGTCGTTAAAATAAAAATTATAATAGGGAAAAATTAGTTAATTAAAATACTGTAGATGTAAAATTAAATGTTGTAATAAAATTAATTCAAGCTTTTGCTTATTGCTTAATTTGTTTCAAGGCTTTAATTAAGTTAATTGCTTGTGTAAATATTTTAATTAAGCTTTGCTGAGTCACTTTGTTCGTAAAGTTTCTTAGCAAAGAAAAGCTGAAGCTTTCCTACAAAGCACACTTTTTAAATAATTTTAAAGTGTAATGAATTAAGTTGGGAAATTTAGTGGTTGAAAAAGAACTCCACTAAGCAAAAGTTCTGGAACATTACGTCATACTGGTTAATGTTTTCATGGAAAACATTGACTAGTATATTGTATGATGTAATGTTTTAGAACTTCCGCTTTGTGGAGTCATAGCATTAAAGTAATGTAAGCACTTAGTTAAACATGTGAAAAATATAATTGTATGGTGGCATTAGATGCAATGAAGTGCCTGAAAACTTCAGTTGATAATAAATTGATAATGAATTAAAACGAACTTAATAGCCATGGATGCATTTACTTTAATAAATGTAAACAATATTTAAAGCGGAAGCAATAAAACAAAAAGCAATAACTCAAAAATATCACCCATTATCCCACACAGCACACGTTAATCCCAGAAAATAATGACATAAAAACACTTAATGTTGCTATTTTTATCATTTTTATCATTCTTTAATGATTATGCATGTATTATTGATAGCCCATAAACCATCTACTGTAATAAACAAGAAGCTATAACTATAATGACTCAATTTCAAAATACCCATACACAACTGTGACCTCATTGCTTCAAAATGCTCTCATTAAACAGACAAAGTTCTTTCTGGAACCGTCCAATCTTGAGTTTAAATGTTCAGAATAGATACTTATACAAACAGCAACTTGATCGTAAGAAGAAGCAAAGACCGAAATGCGACGCGCCGAAGATAAGTGTTATTGGTTTGAACAAAATTATGGATTCGGGCACTCATTTGATCATAAGGGCTACATGGCTTGTAATTCTAGTCCTCATGTCATCACTGTGGACTTGGCAATTTTCATTGTTTATATGCAAATATTTTAGCTACCCAACTATCAAACAAACGGATGTTGTTCGGAGTGACTTTGTTCGCTTCCCTGCAATACAAATTTGTCCTGGCATTCTTCGTAATTTTCAAGATGTTTTTCTACGTGATCATGATAAACCTTGTGATGATGATACATTCAAATGTTGGGTGACTGATCCATTTCAAATGATGATGATGTCAAATATTCCGAAACTTAATACTGACTTTTCAATCCTTGATTTTATGAAGATGATTGAACCAATTGCCACATTTTATGAAATGGTAAATATATTTTCAATGCAAGTTATCAAATGAATAAGATCTAATATATTTTTTTAGTGCAATGAGCATTCTGAGACTTGTACTTCTGACGGTGCAGAATGGATCGGTGATTACAGAGATGTAACAACAGCCTTTGGAGCATGTCGTATTTATAACACAGGTTTGATGCGCTTTGTCATTTACATGCGCTTCATTGCAAGAAATCCATTTTATTTAATTAGGCTTATCTTAAACAATCGGTTGAACAATTGTATTTACTAAATCCATTTGGTTAATCTGGTTAATTTTATCAATTTTCCAATTTGTTAATAACAGATCAAATTAATTTACACCATAAACCAAAACAATATTGAAAAGAAATAATGAAAGGAATAAATGACACATACACTGCCTTAAAATAAAAAAATATAACATATAATATTGGATATAGTCTAATTGTGATTCATTTTAGCAAAAACTGTTCCATTTCGAGGACCATTTACATTTTTAAAAATGAACTTTAATATGCTAATTCATAAAATTGTAATTAATAAAATGAGGGATATGTTAATGCACGAAATGAATAAGACTAAGGAAATGAATGAAACGAATATACGTCTTCTTCAAGAAAGCATTGACGAACTTAGAGTTGGAGTAGTGGTAAGTATTCAAAAAATAATATTTTAAAAATGCATTTATGTAATTTGAATTTTTTTTTCCTAGCTTTCTCTTCAGTCAACGTACAACGCCAGTACAGAACATACATTTTTTTTGGAATTACGAGACATTTACGTCGGTTTTGAAACCCATGTGCAAATTCACCAAAAAGAGGTAAGAAAGTGTAGTTGATTGTAAAACAGCCAAAATTGGTTAAATGGTTAACATTTTTATGACTTCTAAAATGGCGTATGAAGCAAATATGTAGCATTTACATAAAATTAGTTAGTCATTCATGTCATCCAATTTCCAGTTCTGCCATATTCTCTTGGATTAGGCAGCATTTTGGAAAAAGTGAATTTAGCAAGATGCTGGATAAGTCTAATTTTTATAAATTCAGTTTTTCTGGCATGCCATCAAATACAAAAGAATGCAATACGTATATTTGCCAGTTGTAATAGACATTGCGTTTATTTTTATATTTTATGTGCAGTTTAAATTTGTCAATAAAAGTAAGAATCCCTGTGACACTGAAGAAAGAGTAAATAAGTGCATAAACGACTGCGTAGAGAGGTAAATCTGTCCTGGAATTGCACGTGACTTTCAGTCGGTGCTTTCTAATAAACCATTGACTGAATGTCCTAACGGTAAACTATCGTGCAATGTCAATGATCCATTCCATATAAAATTTGCTGAATTTGCACCTTTTTTCGATAAGTCACTACAAGCGGAACATGTAGGTGCAGGATTCGTTGCAGATATCACTGTATACGAAATGGTAAATACAAATTGCAATCGTTATTGGTTTATAATTTTATAAATGTCTAAAATTTACTTTTTAGTGTGGTGGGAAACAGACATGTGAAGGTGATAGTGTAAAATGGAATGGAACTGTTACTTCATTATTCACTGCGTAGAGAGGTTTGTCTGGTCTTATTTCTATGTGGAGTTATAAACATCAGGGAAAATAGAAACAGTGCTAAACAAAATGCACTAGATAAAACAAACCTAGCTGTCCCTTGCAGCATGAATTACCTGCAATGCTCATCAATGCATTGCCGACAATTCATGCTAAAAGGGGCAGCTGTCATTGTAGTAGTAATTACAAAAAACTACTCTATTTTCTTGCTACAATGAATCCAATGGTCAGTAAGATGTGGAAAATAATTCTTCCTTTCTTTCAGCCCATATTACTACAAAGTGGAGTCAAAGCCAGAATGTGAGTGGAACTTTGAGTACATCCAACTGGAAATGTACAATTTCAGAGTTTATAATAAACTAAACATATCCCACTGCAAGTGTCCCAACAAATGTGAAGAAGTTACATACACAATGTATCCTAATGTTATTGCAAAATTAGAAGATGAAGCAATGATGAGTGTAAAAATACAGTTTGCTGAAAATAATGTCGAGGTAATGGAGGAAAAATATAGTTATGACTTCACTGCTTGCTTGAGTGACTTTGGTGGACAACTTGGATTCTTTCTTGGATTCTGTTTCCTGACAGTTTTGGAAAGTATTGAATTCTGGGTGTTTAAATTGTTTAACTGAAATTAGCTAAACATGTTACATTAATTGATTGCACGTTAAAAATAAATTGATGTTAATAAAATGTAAATAATATTCCACTGGAAGCAATATAATAAAAAATATTTCATAAATGACATGAAAACACTTCATCCTGCTATTATTGTCATTTTTAACAATCATGCATTATTATCCATCAAAAATGAACTGTTATAAACGAGAGGCAAATAGCAAATAAAACAAGTTAAACCCTGAAAAGGTTACAATGCCGCTACATAAAAATAAAATAGTTGGGATTTATTACATTACTTAACTTTACCTGAGCTAAATTAGAATTAAAATGAAATCATTATCAATTTAATTTTACACAGTTATATGCAAGCGAAGATGTACCGTATCGTATATTTTTATACACATTATTGGTCGACTAAAGGTTACAGTAATGGCTGAATCAATAATCTTCTGCTTATTATTTACTTGCGTGCAAATTCATCATTGATCATTTTCAACATTGCCATTCATTTAGTAGTAAATTGATTCTTACGGACAGTAAACACATTATTCACATAAACTGTCTACCTATTTTCAACATTTTATAGGACATGCACCGATAGTCATAAACAAAGTACGGTAATTAAAATTGACGTTTAACATAATAAAGGGCTTTTCTGCACGACATGTTTCAAAAATTAGGTAAACGCAGTAGGTATTACACAGTCCATCAAAAGTAGCACAGAAACTAACTATCTAGAACATCATAACCAACATAAAGAAAGTCAAAAGTGATTATTTGTAAAATGTATACCACACACGGAAACAATGGTCTTCGGAACCAACGCTTTATGCGAGAATATGAAAAGCATAATTTAAAACGCGCTTCAAAAACTTCAGTAAGCGAAGAAGTTCATGTCATCAGCATCATTGGCGTCAACAAAATCATGAATTCAAAGAATCATTGGATTTTGAGACTTATTTGGTTGGCTGCTTTGACAACAATGATTTGTCTATGCCTTCTTCAGCTGTCCAAATGCGTGACTCTGTACTTCAGCTATCCAGTGATTAAACAGACTGACATTGTTTCCAGCAGTGTTGTTGACTTTCCTGCAATTCAAATCTGTCCTGGAATTGCACGTGACTTTCAATCGGTGCTTTCTAATAAACCATTGACTGAATGTCCTAACGGTAAACTATCGTGCAATGTCAATGATCCATTCCATATAAAATTTGCTGAATTTGCACCTTTTTTCGATAAGTCACTACAAGCGGAACATGTAGGTGCAGGATTCGTTGCAGATATCACTGTATACGAAATGGTAAATACAAATTGCAATCGTTATTGGTTTATAATTTTATAAATGTCTAAAATTTACTTTTTAGTGTGGTGGGAAACAGACATGTGAAGGTGATAGTGTAAAATGGAATGGAACTGTTACTTCATTATTCACTGTGGCTGGTCGCTGTTACTTGTTCGATACAGGTAATTGCATGTGTGTTAGTTTTTTCCCCTTCATTTCATACTAAAATGTAATATATTTTAAATACTATAAAATACCGGTAGGACTATTTCACACTAATGTTATTTTCTGGTGAAAACTGGTGAAAAGTGGCAGTGACTTATTTAATTTAAGGCTCAAAGCAAAATATTATTAATTTAAAATCTAATAAATGTAACCAAGTTGTAACTAACAACCACATTGTAACCAGAAACACAAATTTATATTTAAAACACTTTATTCAAATAGTTCCTCAGAATAAATACTGTAAACAAATCTGACGAAAACTAAACCCTCACCATCGAATTTATACTGCAACACTTGCAACTTGCAAATTTATTTGAAATATACCGTTCTGTATTACATTTACATATGGGATAAATGACATTTGAATATATTTTCTTATACAAATCCACTGTCCTAGAACGGGCAACAGCTTCTATAGGTTACTAAATAAATGAGGAATAAATTTTGTGTAAAATTTATCTTTTGTGGGCCACTACACATTAAAGGGAAGCAGCAGATGCAACTTTAGGTTTAACCCTAAATTTGACCTTGACTCTTATTTTCAAGATTATCCAGTCTGCATCTTTTTAACCATTAGCAGTCGAGTCAAATTTCTCATTAGAAACTTGTAGACATCTTATACATAGGTCTTAAAAAATATTTTAATATAATTTTTTCTAATAATCTTTAATTGCTATACAGCTGAAGTTGTTCTTTACCGAGGACTATACACATCTAAGAAAATTGAAATGTATGAACCACTACGTGAAGCATTATTTAACGAATTGGAAAAAGATGTCGCTGCCAATGAAACAAAAAGGACAAAGTATTTCCAAAGCATTAACAAAACCAGAGTTGGAGCAATAGTATAAAAATACCTTACTAACTAGAGTATATCAAAAGTTTTATATTTCATATACATTGTTTAGGTTTCAGTTCAACATTCTGTTAAAACAAACAAAAAACATTTGTTTTTCTTTGACTCTCAAGATGCCTTTATGGGTTTTGAAACTCATTTTCAAATGCATCAAAAAGAGGTAAATTTTCTAATTATCTAAGTTTCTGTAATTTTTAATAAAAATTATTTAAAATTAATATACCAGTACTGTATTTTTAGTTCAGGTTCATCAATAGAACTCAAAACCCCTGTGACAATGAAGACAGAGTTATTGAATGCATTAATGAATGCATTGAAAGAAATTTATCCAATCATTGCAGGTATTTAATAAATTATTGGCAAAATTAGTAGTGATTTGCATAACATTTTAATTTTTTTAGTTTCGGATATTATGACGTCAAAGAAAAGGAAAAATGCAAGTGGTCATTGGAATATTTCAATGCAGAGGCAGTCAATTTTCGCACTTATAATAAATTGAATTTATCTAAATGTCACTGTCCAAAAATTTGTGAAGAAACCACTTACACTTTGTTTTCTAATGTTATCACTAAGTTGTCAAATAAAGCAAAGTGCATTTTTAAAATTTACTTTGCGGATAACAATGTTGAGTTGACCACTGAAAAGAGGTCCTATGACTTCACTGATTTTTTGAGTGATTTCGGTGGAAATCTTGGCTTTTTCTTGGGATTTTGCACTCTGACAATTGCTGAAATGTTTGAGTATTTGCTCACAAAATTATTTATTCAGAATAAAGCAAAAGTTGTAAGTTCTGATAATAAAGCAGTTGTTAAGTATAATAATAGAAGGCAAAAATTTTCTATGTACTGAAAGTCACTTTAATTATTCACTTCTCCACCCACTGAATTAACCATCCCTGCCTTTTTTTTTTTTTTTTACTCATTGAATAAGAAATGGTTTATTTTTGCTTCAAAAATTTTGAATTTAAGTTTTGTTTCAAATATTTTAAATTTTATTGCCTCTTGTAAATCATGTGAAATTTGCTGCCTTTTTCTTTTTCAGGAATAAGTTCTGAGTAGCTTCAATGCAAACCCTTTAACCAGTTTATCCCTTATAAACCAATCTAGTCTCCCAAAGTCTCCCAAACCACAGAAGGGCTAAGGAAATCGAAGATGTGTGATGTCATCTCCACTCAGCTCTTACACTGAAGGAGTTGATAGCAGATGATGTCATTGCAAATGAAATGAGCTGTGTGATTGGTCGCTGTTTTGTTATTAATAATTCAAATTCTATTTAATATTTCTTAAATTTTGGCACATGTGCAGAGTCATGACTATCAAATGATATATAAATTGTGAGGTTTATTGTGCTGGTTTTCTCACTTGAACTGTCACAAAAAATCGCATCCGGTTTTGTGTATATACAGTAGGTACATTGTATTTAAATAATTGCAATAAAAATTAAATTCATTATAAATAAAAATTTTCTTTTCTTTTCTTTTCTTTAAAAACTACAATATTGGACCTGTAATAAAATTACAACATTGGCCAATATTGGTCCAATATAAAATGTTACATGGGATTAGGTTATAATTCTATTTTAACCCCATAAAATATTAATTTATAATTCACTATAATTTTACTATATTTTACTAACATTTCAGCCATAAACTACAATACCGTATTTAATATTAAATATTGGAAGCAAATTAGAATAGCAGCATGGTAGATAGATATTGCATGGAAAGATAACATTCAATTTCCTGCGATAAATTGCTTTTGCTTATATTAAATTTTATTATTAATTTTGCCACCATTAATTTTTTTCTTATACATTTTTTATTAACATCCTGATGGTGCAAATATTGATTCAAACCGTTTTTCACTCAAACGACTTACCACGCCCATGCATAACGGATGTAAGTACTAAGTACATACCTAAAAAATTACTTACCTTACAAATAACTTGAAAACTCACCTTATAACATTAAAACCGCACTTAACTATGACAGTAAAAAGTTTTTAATCATATTTTATTCTTCAATAAATAAAATTAATTGTAAAAAAATAAATTGTGTAAAACACTACTCTTAAAATGTATGGTTTATTAAGTATTCGAAAAACTAACATAAGAAGAAATTATGCCACTCAAAATTATGGCTTGGAAAAGAAATACAAGAAGAAAAATGACTACTTGTATTACAACTCCGTTAACAGCAAAAAAATTACTATAATTGGAATGAACAAGATCATGGATGGGAAGAATCATTGGAGTGTCCGTACAGTGTGGCTGGCAGTGCTGTTGTCAATGACTGTTTTCTGCAGCTACAATTTATCAAATTGTGTCACAAAATATCTAAGTCAACCTGTAATTAAACAGATTGATACTGTTCGCAGTGATCATGTTCACTTTCCTGCCGTTCATGTCTGTCCGGGTTTTGCTCGTGACATTCAACATATATTTTTGCTTGACCAGCAAGATACAGTAGATGTGATGATAATACTGTAAAGTGCTGGGTCACTGAACCTTTTCAACAGCAGATGTTTGAACTTTTGCCACCTTTTGATCCAATGCTACCATTGGAGAAAATCACAAATCAAAATCTGGATATCAAGATGTACAAAATGGTAAGATATAAAGTTTTATACTTGGTTCACATGCACAAACTGATCGCATAACATTTTGTTGTGCCATCTTGATATGATAACGACCATTGCTAGCTCGTTAGTTGTTGTGTAAAATAACGCCCCACAATCTTGCTCTGCTGGGCAGCACCATTTTGAATTGCACAGACTCGTGCATTGAAGTTAAAAACATTAACTCGATATTCATGTGTTGCATCGCATGAAGACCTACTTAAGCGATGTCATCGTGCATGTGCAACGCACGAACACAGCACATGTTTGGCATGTGACGCATGCGATAACGCATGCATTTGAGCCCAGCTTTAGTGTCATTTCCTATTGCCCTTACTCTTGCAGTTTTGTGATATTTTTTATACTTTAATTTGTTTTTTAACTTAGTGTTCTGGTGAAAATGGATGTGATGTAGATGGAACATTGTTGAATGTAAGCTCCACTCCGATTGAGACTGCATCTGGCACTTGTATGGTGTATGACACAGGTAATATTTTTAAAGAATAAATATTCTCAACTTACATACAGTATCTACTTTTCTATAACTTAGCTGAAATTGCTCCGTATCGAGGTTCTTTTACATTTTTGAGAATGGAAATTAACATGCCATTGCATCAGATGATATTCAACAAATTGCGAGAACTTAAAAATAACAGCACAAATCAGACTGAAAAAAACATTATACAACAGAGTTTGGAGCAACACAGAACTGGAGCTATAGTTAGTAGATTTGTTAATTACTATAAATAATGGCTTAATATAACTTTTATATAAGATTGCAGTTCATCATTCATTTGAAACCAATAGAAAACACTTGTTTTACTTTGAAGCTCAAGATGTTTATCTTGGTTTGGAAACTCATTTACAGCTTTATCAACAACAGGTAGAAAGTAGCTCATAGAAAAGTATAATTGTAATATATTGTGAGTATAAAATGTAAGTAGTAAAAGTAAAAAATGCAACAAAGAGCAACGAAATAACATTGTCACAGAGTTCTTTCACACAAGCCCTAAGTTTCTTGGATGCCCTGATCATTGGAAACTTCTCTGCACGACATTTATTTATTTCTAGTTTACAATTCTCAACCGGACAAAGAGTCTTTGTGACACTGAAGACAAAGTTGTAGACTGCATCAATAAATGCATTGAAAGAAACTTATCCATAATTTGCAGGTATACCTGTATGTTAATCCTAGTACAGAAAATTTTATTTAAAAAATATATTGTTTTTAGGCCATTATACTACGATGTTGAAAGAGTTGAAAACTGTGGCTGGAGCTTTGAATTCATGCAGCTTGAAATGGAGAATTACAAGGCATACAACCAGTTAAATTTATCTGATTGTGGATGTCCAAAAATTTGTCATGAAATTACTTACACAGTTTACCATAATGTTATTACAAAATTAGCGGATGAATCTAAGATGATTGTAAAGATATACTTTGTTAGCAGTTATCAAGAGCTGATGTCAGAGAAATATGCTTATGAGTTCACAGCTTGTTTGAGCGATTTTGGTGGCCATCTTGGATTTTTTGTTGGTTTTTGCATGCTAACAATTGTAGAAGCATTTGAGTTTGGGTTGGCGTTCTTAGTGAAGAAGGTAAAAATTCTGAAATTCAAAAATTAAAGCGGAAAGAGAATTTTATGGTGCTCATCTTAAATACTGTATTAAAATTGTAATTATTATTCATGTAACATACTTTTAGAGTTGTATTTGTACAGTACATATTGTTACATATTGTTACATATTGTTACTGTAATTTGTTACTGAAAGAGATCTAATTTAAAATCTTTCGATGTAGACGGCACATGTATTTATAACTATATCATAAGATGATTTTTACTTTAACAATTTGAAAATTTTACATGTAATAATAAATTTAATGCAGGTGTAGTACAAATTTAAGAGGTCTAATTCTTTATCTTAGTTTCATTAAATTATAATGGAAGTATAAGATGCTAAAAATTAGACCATGTTATACCTTCATTAAATCTATATTAATCAACGTTAAATCATATCTGCAAATTGAAAATGTTTAATCAAACCATAAAGTTGCAAAACATTATGTTTAGAACTATTTATACATCAGCTTTATTAAATATTACTAAAACGATTGAATAAATTAAATTGCAATACATGTATGAAAATGTATACCTGCTTTCGCGATTTTAATAGAAAAGATAAGCTAGAAATTTTAATGTCAAAGGTGTGTCAAACAATAAATTGATTATAACTTAAAACTAACTTATATGGCATCAGCCATAAATGCATTTTACCTTAATAAAATATAAACAATATTTAAGCGGAAGCAATAACTCACAAACACGGTACCCATTATTCCATGCACACAGCACACATTAATTCCAGAACATAATGACATGAAAACACTTAATGATGCTATTTTTATCATTATTTAATGATTGTGCACGTATTATTGATCGCCCATAAGCAATCCACTGTCAAAAACAAGCAGCTATAAAAACAATGACTTAATTTGAAAATACCCACAAACAACTGTGACCTCATTGCTTCAAAATGCTCTCATTACACAGACAAAGTTCTTTCTGGAACCGTCCAATCTTGAGTTTAAATGTTCAGAATAGATACTTATACAAACAGCAACTTGATCGTAAGAAGAAGCAAAGACCGAAATGCAACGCGCCGAAGATAAGTGTTATTGGTTTGAACAAAATTATGGATTCGGGCACTCATTTGATTATAAGGGCTACATGGCTTGTAATTCTAGTCCTCATGTCATCACTGTGGACTTGGCAATTTTCAATGTTTATATGCAAATATTTTAGCTACCCAACTATAAAACAAACGGATGTTGTTCGGAGTGACGTTGTTCGCTTCCCTGCAATACAGGTTTGTCCTGGCATTGTTCGTAATTTTCAAGATGTTTTTCTACGTGACCACGATAAACCTTGTGATGATAATACATTCAAATGTTGGTTGGCTGATCCATTTCAAATGCTGGTAATGTCAGGATTTCCGGAATTTAATACAAACTTTTCAATTGTGGATCAGATGAAGATGGCTCGACCAATTACCACACTTCATGAAATGGTAAAAATATTTTGTGCAAGTTGGCTCAAATGTATAAGTTCTAATATTTTTTAGTGCGATGAGCATACTGTAAATTGTACTTCTGAAGGTGCAGAGTGGATCGGTGATTACAGAGATGTAGCAACACCTACTGGAGTGTGTCGTATGTATAACACAGGTACCGTATGATGCGCTTTGCCATTTGTATCCCCTTGTTAAGTGGACGGTGCATTTAACAACTGACTAAACTTACACTAGCTACGTGACTTCACAATGTATCAGATTTGTTCAAATTCGCTTGTCTCACCCACTGCAATAAAACATAAAAATATAACATGCAAATATAATATTCGATAATTTTTTATTCATTTCAGCAAAAACAGTTACATTTCGAGGACCATTCACGTACATAAAAATAAACTTTAAGTTGGAAGTGCATACCTTTATAATGAATGTATTGAGAAAAATGTTAAGCTTCGAAAAAAAGGAAACAAAAATACGTCTTTTTCAAGAAAGCATTGACCAGCTTAGAGTTGGAGCAGTGGTAGTTATTCCAGTAATAATATTTAGAATTGCATTTTTGTAAATCGAAAATTTTTTCTTTAGATTTCTGTCCAGTCCACGTACAATGCCGATATGAAGTATACATTTTTTTTTGAATCACGAGACCTTTATATGGGTTTTGAAACCCATGTGCAAATTCACCAAAAAGAGGTAAGGCACTGTAGTTGATTGTCAAATAGCCAAAATTGGTTAAAGGATTCCGTTTTATTGGCATGCCACCTAATACGTACAAACTTGTCGGTTATAATTGAGATTACATTTATTGTATACTTATGTGCAGTTTAAATTTGTCAATAAACGTACGAATCCCTGTGACACTGAAGAAAGAGTAAATAAGTGCATAAACGACTGCATAGAGAGGAATTTGTCTCAGTCTTGCAGGTTTGTCTGGTCTTATTTCAATGTAGAGTTATAAACATCACGAAAAATAGAAACAGTACTAAACAAAATGAATTATATAAAACAAACCTAGCTGCCCCTTGCAGCATAAATTACCTGCAACGCTTCTATTTAACATCAGTGCATTGCAGGCAATTTATGTTACGAGGGGCAGCTATCACTATAATTGCACAAAAACTACTCTATTTTCTTGATGCAATGCATCCAATGGTCAGTAATATGGAAAATAATTTTCTCTTTCTTTCAGCCCATATTACTACAAAGTGGAGTCAAAGCCAGAATGTGAGTGGACCTTTGAATACCTCCAGCTGGAAATGTACAATTTTAGAGTATATAATAAACTAAACATATCCCACTGCAAGTGTCCCAACAAATGTGAAGAAGTTACATACACAATGTTTCCCAATGTCATTTCAAAATTAGAAGATGAATCAATGATGAGTGTGAAAATACAGTTTGCTGAAAATAATGTTGAGATAATGGAGGAAAAATATAGTTATGACTTCACTGCTTGCTTGAGTGACTTTGGTGGACAACTTGGATTTTTTCTTGGATTCTGTTCCCTGACAGTTTTGGAAGGTATTGAATTCTGGGTGTTTAAGTTGTTCCTCTCAAATTAGCAAAACATGTTACACTAATTGATTATACATTAAAAATAAATTGATGTAAATAAAATGTAAACAATATTCCACTGCAAGCAATGTAGTAAAAAATATTTCATAAATGACATGAAAACACTTCATCCTGCTATTATTGTCATTTTTAACAACCATGCATTATTTACTATCATCAAAAATGAACTGCTGCTATAAACAGGAAGCAAAACTTGTTGGAATGAGTATTTATGTATTAAACACAGTTTGAAAAATAAAGATGTTAATAAGATATTTCAAGATTTGGCATTTACACGTGTAAACTCGAATACACAAATTTGAAGTTTGTCATCGAACAAAGTTCGAAAATCTTGTTATATAATAAAAATAAATTTATATTAATAAATTGCAACTACTGTAGAAGCAATACAAAATTAAACCAATATTTCACAAATGCTCTGTACCAACTTACATATTGATCTAAGAAATTAATGACATGAAAACACCTAATGTTGCTATTTTAATGACTTTGCATGCAAGTATTATTTATTTATTACCTATCTAAGATAAACTATTAAAAAGCTATAACTAATGATGCAATTTCAAAATACTTATAAACAACTGCAACCTCATAGCTTCAAAATGATTATCTTAAACAGACAAAGTTCTTTTTGGGACCGTCCAATCCTAAGTCTAAATGCACAGAAAAGAAATTTACAGAAGTTCAAGCGAAGACCGAAACCCGCAGAGCAAAAGATAAGCGTTATCGGTTTGAACAAAATCATGGATTCAGGCACCCACTTGTTCATCAGGGGTCTATGGCTTGTAATTCTGGTACTCATGTTATCCCTATGGGCTTACCAATTCTCAATGTGTATTTGCAAGTACTTTAGTTACCCGATAATCAAGCAACCCGATACCGTTCGAAGTGACTTTGTTCGCTTCCCTGCAATACAGATTTGTTCTGGTCTTACTCGTAATTTTCAAGATATGCTTTTACGTGACCATGACAAGCCTTGTACTGATGGTAAAGTCACATGTTGGATGACTGATCCTTTTCAATTTTTGTTGATGTCAGGTTTTCCTGAATTTAGCAATAAGATTTCAATGATAGATATGTTAAGACGTGCAAGACTGGAAATTACGCTTTATGAAATGGTATTTAGTATTTTATTGCATTGAATTTTAGTTTATGCTTTGATCAAGCTGCCCCTTGTAGCATTAATTTCCTGCAGTGCAGAAGTTGCAGGTAATTCATGCTATACAAGAAGCAGTTAGATTTCCAAAAATGATATTTTCCCACGCAAAAAACGATGGCGAATATAATATTATAGATTATCGATATATATATATATATATATATATATATATATATATATATATGCATTTAGTAAATAAACATAATATTTTTTTAGTGCAATGAGGAAACCAAGAATTGTACAACTGATGGTACAGAGTGGGTTGGTGAAATTAAGGACGTACCAACTAGTTCAGGACTATGCCAGATGTACAACACAGGTATTATAATCTTCATTATTCCTATAATGAATGATACATATTCCTATAATGAAATGATACATAAATAAACTTCTTACTTCATTTGGGAATTTTTATTTATTCTCAAGCAAAAACTGTTCCATTTCGAGGACCGTTCACATATATCAAAATTAACATTTTTATGAACATGTACAAAAATGTAATGAAATTAATGCAAAAGATGTTAATGGCCGAAGAAAATGTAAGTAAAAATCCTCTTCTAGATAAAGCTCGCATTCAGGAAAGCATTGATCAGCTCAAAGTTGGAGCAGTGGTAAAGTTATAAGAAATAAATTTAATAAATGCACTGTGATTACTGTGATTTTAAATGTTTTTTTTCTAGATTTCTATTCAGCCCACATACAATGCTAATACACAACATTTATTCATATTTGAATCTCGCGATATTTATTTTGGTTTCGAAACGCATATACAAATTTATCAGAAAGAGGTATAGTGTTGGAAATAATTATAATTATGATAAATCACCAATTTTTTTTTTCATTTTTATCTGCAGTTTAAATTTACCAATAGAACTAAAAATCCTTGTGACACTGAAGAAAGAGTCCTCAAGTGTTTAAATGATTGCATAGAAAGGAATTTGTCCCGTTTATGCAGGTTTGTCTGTTTACTTCTTATAGCTGGTAATCCATACATAGTTTCAGTTAATGAGAGATTAAAATTAATCCTGGCAGTAACACTTAATTTACATGTTGTTAAGCACGTTATTTATTTATTATTTCATAAGTGGAAATAAATGAGCTATAGTTTTTTGAACATAGAAAAAACTTTTAAAAACTTCTTATTTCTTGCTTCTTTTAGCCCACACTACTATACAGTAGATTCAAAGCCAGAGTGTAAGTGGAGTTTACAATACTTGCAACTGGAAATGCACAATTTCAGGGTGTACAATCAACTTAATTTATCCCATTGCAACTGCCCCAACAAATGTGAAGAGATTATGTACACAATGTTCCCCAATGTTGTATCCAAACTGGAAGACGAAGCAACAATGATTGTGAAGTTACAGTTCAACGACAACAACGTGGACAAGATGGAAGAAAAATATAGTTATGAATTCACGGCTTTGTTGAATAACATTGGTGGTCAGCTTGGATTTTTTCTTGGATTCTGTTCACTTACAGTTTTGGAGATAATTGAGTTATGTGTGTGTAAGTTGTTTAGTTCAAAGTAACAATAATTTAAATGTGAAATATGTAAGTGTAATCTTGTTCATCCCGTAACTTATAGATACAATAAAAAAAAATTTTTTGATCTAGTTTTCTTCTTACTTCAACATTATTTTAATTTATTTAATGTATAAAATATTTGATTTTTTTCTGACTTAAACGGTAATCCCGTTTTAATCCCGCTACCGCCAATCAGGGATCAAGAAACAAATTACGTTGTAATTTCGGCTAGTGATTGGCTGATAAGTTACAGTTTTAATGTTTAAATATATTTTTATTTATTATTACGTGGAAATCCTGTTATACAGTTAAGTTGTTAGTTTATCAATTTCTTCGCTTTTAATGCTCTATCCGTACAGTGAATTGATGTTAATCATTACCGGTAACTGTTTGAAATCTTGTATGATGTAACCATGTATTTGGTTAGATGGATTTTATATTTTGTAATGGCTTTTGTGATGTTGCAGGGTGTCTACAAAAGGCGGAAGCGGAATGCTGCGGAGTGGAAAGGCGGAATGGCGGAAACTACAAAAGGCGGAATGGCGGAAACTACAAAAGGCGGAAACTACAAAAGGCGGAATGGCGGAAACTACAAAAAGCGGAATGGCGGAAAATACAAAAAGCGGATTTTTTTTTTTTTTTAGGGATTAGGAGAATAAAAATGATGAATTTCATAGTTTTGATTTCTCACCTGGTGATAAAATTGGTAATTAGAATTTAAAGAAAACAATAATAAATCTGGCACCTGTTTGCAGTAAATTTTTCGATTTGTGTTTACAGAGATCACATCCGGAAAAAAATGTTAATTTTTCTTTATAAACAGAGTGAATTAATTTATTTGATACATAAAATTCAAAGATCAACATGAGGAGTGAGATAAGGAATTGTAGAAGTTTAAAAATAAAATTTATTTTTTAAAACTTGTTTATTATAAAGTCAAAATTTAACACACAAAATAGTATAAAATATTTGGTTTATTTTAGTTTAACTACATCTGATTATCGACAAACGGCGCTTTAGATGCGCATGCGCAAAATGTGCTTTTTAGTCCGTCGTTGCGTCAGCCCATCGTCAGCCGCACTTCAGCTAAAGCTACTCATCGCAATCAATCGTAACGCTGTTAGTGATCATTTGATCAATCAACAAGTAAGTGTTGCTAGATGTAAATAAGATAGAGATAGATAAATAACTTAACTGCACTAATTTTGATGTACATATTAGGGTAATCTAATGTCGTAATCTTAACTTGATATACAAAAGAACAAAGAACACGTTAAAATCGATCGACCAGTTAAAAATGAGTGCAACTGTAAAGTGTAAACTTATGTTTGTTGACTGTTGTGATATTTAAAGATATTTCTTCTTTATTTTAAACAATTTTTTGAGGCTATGGGGCATCGGAATTGGGCAAACGATTAAGCCTTACATTGAGCCCCGCCCGATACCGTGACGAGTTGTTTATCATGTTTAATGTTTTTCATGTTTTCGAAAAGGTTTTTGATCGTTTTTCGTTGTCAGAATCAACCAAATCATGCGCACCAAAGCATGCAAACATTACAGCGATGGTTTTGAGCTGATTACTGACTCATTTGATGATGTTTCTGTGGATTGGCGCCAAAACAATTAGGCTTAGGCGTCAGAACGAGCGCGCCAAATGATTGCAAACCTTGTCGTACGCATGCGCGGGTCGAAAGCAAATATCATAATATTTAATGCAGAAAAGATGAGAGAGAATTGGTAAAGTTTTCCAAAATCTCGATTTCAAATTTTCTAACTCATGAAATGGTACAAAAATTAACAAAAAAAAAAAAAAAAAAAAAAAAAAAAAAAAAAAAAAAAAAAAAAAGCATTATGGGCTTTTTGCATTTTGCGTCCTTCATATTTTTATGTTAACAAGCATCCATTTTGCTCTGATTGAACCACCAGTTGAGGTGAATAGAAACAAAGCTTACATTTCACACTTTCACACAAAATGAAATGTAATTCGCTAAGAATGGGTTTTAAATAATAAATAATCTCATTCTGCACACTGAATAAGTTTGTTTTTAACTAGATTGGCAATTCAAATCCTCTTTTGGTGTTTTTGATTAAAACACGAATTAAAATTCGTAAATTAAGTGCTTTTCCTCACCAAAGGGAAAAGGAAAAACTTTCGGACGGTTTTGGGGTAGTTAATTAAAAACCCGAATTAAAAATTCATAAAATTAAAGTGCCTGTGCACACCAAATTTGGTGAATTTGTTCTCATTGAGAACTAGTTCCACGTGACTGACTACTGGAGTGTAGTTGTCGTTTCGGCTATCAGATAGCCTCATCAGGAATGTTTTCCACATAAAGTTTTTACACTAACTCAAAAATGCCGTTTTATTATTATATTTTTTTTTTGTATTTGTATTTGTATATCGCTTTTTTCCAATGCCAACATAAAACTACGTCGTAATTTCATGAATAATTCAAATTCGTGAAAAGTTTATACAAATAAACACGTATAAAACATTTAAAAATCACATATATTTAAGTATTAAAATATCAAAGCTCACTAAGAAACATGTTAAGCATTTAAAAAAAATCAACTGGAAATTGCAAAGTTTGAAGATTTCAATACTTCGAACTTTTGTATTTTATCAATTTTCTCATTTTATGCAAATGAGGCCTAAACATATTCAAAAATAAATCTTTGAATTTCGGCCTGAAAATTCAGGACTAGTTGTTTCCGGATGCCCTCTTTCACGTCGTATAATTAGTTTTTTGATTGGACAACTGGAAGTGTCTTTTTCGTACTTATTTTGATTTTAAGAATGGGTTTTGTTTCACTGCAATGCACCCACATTGCCGGTTTATGTTTTTGAAAACGGTTGCGGCCGAATTGATGCGACTACTCGGCACGGCTGCACCAAATTTCCGCCATCTTTTCTCCTCTATTTTGCATCTTCATAATTTCTTCTCCCAGTAATTCGATTTTGTAGGACTTAGAAATATTTTTTCTAAGTCCCTTGCTACGAATTTGACAATTAATTTTTAAAATTTGATTATTTTTTGAAAATTTGTATTATTATTGTTATTATTATTATTATTATTATCATCATTTTCCTTTTTTCAGGTTGATTGTCTGACATTAAAAAGTAAACGGCATTGGGCTGCCAAAAATCAACTTAATATTGAGTTGGCAGATCTACAGGTGAGCATAAATATTTGATTTTACATTTAGAAAATACTAACTATTT
>JAQFZP010000989.1:0-24135 GCA_034695745.1 Geophilus truncorum | reverse complement strand
ACACATTTTGTGAATTTAGACTTTTTCAAAAATAAAAATTAACTAGTTTCTAAACTTTTGAACTGTAGTTGTATTTATATAAAGTTCACGATGTAAAAAATATAAAATGTAAATGCAACTTTAACTCGAGGTAACAAACTCAGAGTCGATGCGCACTTGGCAAGATCCTCGTTTGTGAGAATTCGTCGCCCTTTTCAAATTAGATTAGTTTGCGATAAAAGCGGACTTGTGGCAGCGAGAGGTTTGTTTTCCTCTCGACAGATCATCCATGTTGCATGAGAGGCCCAGTTTCAAAGTGGCGAGATGTGAATGTGCACAAATCATGATTTGAGGTCGCACGTGCTGACCTCTAAATCAAATTCTGCTCTTTTCTTTCACTCTTGTTTTGTCACACGTGTGCCATTTGATTTACAGCGCCCTCACGAGAGAAACAAACCCAACTAAAACTACACTTTGTTTCTTTTAATAACCCAGAGAAACTATAGTAAGCTTTTGGAGGTTTAAATCAAAACTCTTGGTATTTTGTCACCAATAATAATAAACAGTGATTTAGTGCCACATGTTGCAACATCTGGTGGGGATATACATTATCAGAAATTAAATTGATTACTTTCTGTTGATTGCACACACTTCAACTTCTTCCAAGTCCAACTTTTAATTTAATGATCGTAAAATTTAAGAGACTTATTATTAAATTTGAGTGTGTTCATGACAAACATTATCAATTTATTCCAATTTACAATGAGATAATTTTCTATAAAATAATTGCAAAAAACCATTCAACATTGTCAGTTTTCTGGAAAATGCATTAGGGAACCATGGTAACTGATGGTGTCACTAAACCTAGCTGCCCCTTGTAGCATGAATTACCTGCAATACTTTCTAAGGGTGCATTGCAGACAATTCATGCTATAAGGAGCAGTTTTATTGTTGCCACACAACACATGAAGCAAAATGTTGCATCACTTTGCGCGCCTCGATCTTGCCAACTTTATGCAACAATATGCCACAATAGTCAACAACAACAATGATAGAATTGAAAGTTTTCAACTTGTGATTTTGATTAAAAACATCTCGCAAAGAAAGTCGATGTAAACAAAAATTTGTAAATAGGGCTTAAGTCTACTAATATTAAAAAAATAACAAGATTGTTAAAATTTTAACATTAAAAAAATATTTAGAGTTTACAACATTGTTATTGTATCTAACAATTTGTGAATCTATTTGTTAAAAATTTCTAGATAGCGAACGACTTTTGATAATCAAACCACACAAAATGTAATCAGCTTAAATTTATTTTCACTGTAAGTTAATGTTTGTGATGGGAAAACTTAATTTTAATAATAACCAATAACCAATATGCACTATTAGAAAAAAATGTGCAGCAAATTAATACCAGCATATTTTTTGTTAACTTTTAATTTACTGTACCAATCAATTATTGAAAGATTCCTTTGTTTCAAAAGTTAATCATTCAGAAATAAGCATTATCCTGTGGTTAATGAGCTATAAATAGAATATTGTTAATTATTTTTAATATCGCCTATTCTATTTTCTCTGCAAGCAAACTTAAATTGATTTCACATGATGTGGAATAATAAGACAAAAGAAAAAAAAATAATGTCGATAACTGATATTGACAGGTGTATATGCTTGAATAAAACGAGAGAAAAGAAAGAAAAAACATTCGGTATTAAGTGTGACGAAAAAAAATATTCATTTATTTGTTGAAATTCCCTCAAGTGCAATCTGCAAGTCATTTCAAACTTGAGTGCATTTCTGTTAATAAATTAATGATGCAAATTCAAAACCAGTGGTTTCCTTTCTTTATAAATTAACCATAAAGCTCTGGGATTTCAATTTCCTTTTTGCTAATTACATAATTAATATTAATCTTTCTGCTTCTTTGTATTAAGTTTTTGGCATAGGTTAACCTTTAAGTTACACATTATAATGCATAAATAATTAATTGTGGATTAAACTGTTTATAATTGTTCATGTAAAGAGAAACTTGTTCTTGGCTAAAATATTTAAATATTACAAAACTGATAGAGCTGATGGATGTATATTTTTAAAATTCCTTTGTAAACAATTTTCAATAAGTGCATTTAATCTCTCTAAATTCACGGTCTGTCCGACAATAACAAAGAGTCAAAACTTGTGATTGGTTGAGAAAATAGGCCACATCAGGATTGGTCTAGAGCCTAATTGTTATATATTTTTTTTTTTATAAAATGTATAATAATTATGGTCTGGACTAATCCTGATGTGGCCTATTTCCCCTACCAAGCCTTAGCTCTTTGTTATTGTTAGACTGACCGTGACTTAACACAATGTGAGTATTTCTTAAAAGGTGTCTTATTTGATCACCCTTAAAAGCCCACTAGTATTAAGCTGCTTTATCACTTCTTATAACTAATCCTGCACTTGTGTCTTCTAAAAGTGGCTTACAAACAGAAATAAAGGTGTGAAAAGAAATCGAAAACAACAATTTGCAAGTTAGGTGTTACAAAAAAAAATAGGTGGCGTTGTTTATTATTTCCACGTGTTGTATAAAATCATCAAGGTTTAAACTAGTTTAACCTTGATTTTTGCTGTCATATTTTATCAGTTAGATCGAGAAAAATATCAAGTTTACTAAAAACCACTTATTTACACATATGCAAATAATAAACAATCCCACCTACTTGTAGTATAAATATACACGATTAAAGCACTTTTTAGTGCAAGGTAATTAAAAAAAAATATACAGTATCAACATTGTATTATATTATACATCTAAACTATTGTAGATATTGACATTTACTTTACGTGGCTTTGTAGAGAAACTTAAAAAGTTTTTTTTTTTCTCATATGCAAGAAAAGCTATGACATCAAGCCACAACGTGATCGCAAGCCAAAATGGCTGTAAATGTTGTTGAGAAAACATTTTGCGTGCTGGAATTGAGAAAAAAAATTCTGCCTCGCTGACTTTTTTCTTGTGGGGATTTATCAAAGATACCGGTAACATTTTTGTTCCCCTACTTCCAGTTGATTTACATGACCTGAGATAAAGAATCCCTAATGCAATTGTTGAAGTTACTGAGGTCATACTGATGCGAGTTTGGGACAAACTCGAGTTTTGACTTGATATCTGCCATGTGATCCAAGGTGTACACATTGAGCACCTTTAATTACTTGTAAAAAAAAACTCTTTGAGTTTCTCTACAAACCAATGTAAAGTAAATGTCAATATCTACAATAGTTTTAATGTAATACAATGTTAAAATTGAATATTTTTTTTGAAATCACCTTACACTTTTAACCTGTGAAAACACAGACTTTGCACCTGTATAGGTGTATGTTGAGTACTATATAGAGCGAGTCAGAATTCTATTGTTTTCTTTCATCTCCATCAACTAATAGACAACAATGGAATTCTGACTTGTGTGTGTACCGTATTATTATTCTTGCCAAAATGAGTACAAAGCTTCATCTCGGCTTTTCATTTATTGTATTCATCTTAAACCCAGTTTAATTAAAAAATTTATCCTTGACTTCAGCATTACGCTGTTCAATTTAGCTTTTACTTTAGGCAGTACAAGGATTAGTCAAAAGTCACGAGCACTTTTGTAATTTCTCAAAAAATTTTCATAATGAAGAAAAGAATAGAAGACTACACCTCAGCTCAAAGTAATCCTCATGAAAAAAAATTGTTGTGTGAGTATTAAAGATTGCATAACTTTGACTTGCCTCTTAAAAAAATTCAATTTCCTTACGATGATTATATTAACTTTGAGAAAAATTTTAGATATTCTACACATGGTTAATCTACTTTAGTTTTATTCTTATTTATATTCCATAGATTTCACCTAATATGTAGCCAAACTTAAGCTCTTACAAGTTTTATTGAAATGCCATGTGGTATCCTTGAATGTCTTTCTAATCTCTTAAGACCTCTTAGGCTAAGTGAGAATTGAGTTTGGTGAAAAAAGAAGAAAAATATACTGTAGTTTAATGTTGGATTAGTTTTAAAGTTTACATGCCAAAGTTTCTATAAAAATTTGCATCTAATGACCAAAATTTTTACGACAAAATTAATTTCTTATTTTGGCACCAGATGGCAAACAAAATCAATAGTGATGTTTATTTTATAGACTTATATTTTATCTTATTTTATCTTATCTTATCTTATAAAAACAATGGATTCACAGTGAAAGATAAGTTTATCAAGATTTGCTTCTTTAATAAAATTCCAGCTAAGATAAAAGCTTGAAATTCAAATGAGCTTCATATATTCTTTATTCAGCTTGTTAATATTTAAGTGTTTATAAAGAGTGAACTTTAAATCAATTCTAATTTAACTGTGACTTGAATTTTAATCACCTTGTAATCTTTTAAAATTCCTTCATAAACAAATCTAAAAGTTAAATAAGATACTTGTTAGTAAATTAAATTTTAAAAATGATGAAATACTAGTACACAGCATCTAATATTTTTTTAACCTTAGAATAGTAATTTTCCAATTAAAAGTTAGATTAAAGTTGAAGCTTGAAAAAACATGGCTAAGAAACTTTTTCGTCATTTATATCAATATATTAAACTCAAACTATTTTAATATTATAAAACATCCTTATTCTTTATATTGGCATCATTAGAATAACAACGTCCTTATTTTGCAACATTTTTGAGAATCAGACCCTAGATTTACCACGATTGCTCAATCTGTGACAAACAGTTCACTGAAACAAACAAAAACAACTCTAAGTGTAATGTAAACATGTAACTCAAGTAGTTCAAGGTGTTCTATTTACAAAATTGAGTTTGCACACAGCACAAACAAATAGACAAATGCAATATTTTCCCACGCACACAATTCGACAATTTATAGTTTTAAAGTCAATAACTAAATAACACACATATTTTCTCAGTGAGAAAATTGTACTTAGATTAAAAAAATATTACCGTATTTTCTCAAATAACGCGCGAGTTGCAAATGTTGCAAAATGTTCAAAACACAATTTTTGACTAAGCACAGATACATATAGCTGTTCTTAAGTGTGTTTTAGCATTAATTTTAGCAATAACAAATGCTAAAATAAAAATAAAAATAAAGATTCAACAACTTTAAATAAGGTATTAAAATTCATTAAAATTTGGGGGGATAAAATAATAAATTTTGAAAATAAACCGCGAGGGGCGCAATTTGAGAAAATTCAGCATAATTTTTCAGAAAATATTTTGAAATTTTCAGACTATTTGTGTAAATATTTTCGTGATTTTTCATGCATAATTTATCGCCCCCAGCCATAACTGTCGACAGTAAACAACAGTATCGAAATCCCAACAAACATGTAATACTAGATACGATATGATATACCCTAAATCCTAAATACACACAATACATTACATCTATATCTACTTTCCTTCAACAAAGTTTACATTTCAGATGAAATCTACTTCTTAAAACCTTGTTCTACAATTTCAAAACAGTCTTTAGTCATCTGCAAGTCGAGAATTGAAAGAACAGCTTGCACCCATCATCTTGGAACTTTGTCTTGATTTTGATTACATTCGGTTGAAAAAAAGAGAAAATCCAATCCAATCGCGTTCCATCTTTTTTTATATTTTCTTTCTTTTTTCTTTGTTTTTTCTTTCTCATTGAGGTTTTGCTGATCGCTTTGCCACTTTAATTGCATCGTAAAAAGGGTGACATAATGGTTTGTGCCGTTAATGCAGTTGCAGAAAAGAAAAAAAAAGTTTCTTTTTAAAAAGTTGTTTCGTGTTCAGTTATGTCTTTTTGAAAAGCGTGTTGTAAAAAAGGTCAAAAAATACAAATTGCAGCCAAAAGAGATTACAAAAGACTAGAGTGAAGCAGTAAGATTGATATTTATTGAAGTAAAAACGTGCGAGCGGGTCGTGAAAGAAAATTTTTTTTGCTTTTTGAAAAATGAAATGAAAAAATTTACGAGCAAATGACGTACACGTGTAGCAATGTACTTAAAAAATATATCAATTTTCGAAGTAATAAATAAAATGTCAAGCTATGTGAGATTTATAGTCATCTCACGTGATGGTAGAAGTAAGAAAAAGAAAAAAAAAAGAGGAAATGGTCATAAATTTGCTCATTTTTGTCACTAGGTGGACTGGTATGTAATGGATTATTTAAGCTCAGAAATGTGAAAGATATATCTAGATATTTTTTTTCTTTTGATGTTGTTTGTGTCAAATGTAAAATGAAGTGAAAAATGGAATTTGTTGTGTGAAATGTGTTGTGAAACATTTTTTATTTTAATGCTGTTTTATGAAGGCGCACAGCTAATAATTTAAGGTATTTAAGTTGACCACAGGTAAAACCACTAAATATTTCAAGCAAAACATTTTGGTTTAAGTTAGTATTTTAGAGTTTAGTGTGACGTTGAAATTATGTGTGAATAAATATAAGTAAGTGAATTTTTCTACCTTGATGCGCATGATCCGTCATGATTTGAACGATTTCCGATTACAGTTGAGTTGTCTGAGGATAAGTAAACACAAATTAAGATTAGTAAATCATGTTTTTGTAATGAAAGGTTCTTAGAGTAAATATTAACCTTTGAAAATGTGAAAAAAGGAAACAAACATCGCTGTAACATCACTAAAACATACGGCGCTCCACAAACATTCAAAAAGATACTTTCGGTTTTATTTATGAGACCGCGGTACTGTCAAAATTTAATGTGTTAATGGTTTTTGAAAAATTTATTCGTCAAAGTGTCAAAAACTAATTTGTAATTATTTGTTAATTTTACCAAATTTTCACAATTTCTTTACAATCTCAGGTCTTTTGCACTTTCTCCTTTATATTACAAAACCTCAATGCGTCAATCAATTCCTTGTTTATGTATTAATACCATCACGAAAAGGGGATTAGTGCTGCACCTTTGCGAAATATCAGAAAATCTCCCAAATGCAATATATCAAATCAAATACAAACACCACATAAGTTCATATTTCTGTTTTGCCCGTGACTTGATGCGGAAACGTCACTCTTCATTCCCCCCAAAACCAAATTCATACACAATAAACTTCTACCGAAAGCGAAAAGCGTAAATTAAACTACGATGTGTCACTTTCAGACCTCCAGTCTTCACATTCCGTGTTAGTATTCAAATAAAAATAAATTATGTAAGTTAAAACGTGTAAAAAATGGCAAACATTCGTATTATATACGAATCAGCAGACGGGAAGATTTACGGGAGACGTTAATAAGGAATTTTAATCAAATTTTTAATTCTAAGTAATTTTCGGAATGCAAACTCAACTTGTTTTCATTTTTCCTTTGAGCTCGTGCAAACTTTTCATTTGCGCTTTAAAATGAAAAGTGACATACGCATTAAATTCAGTTGATGTACAAAATTAGCGTCTGCATTCCGGAACGAAACGGAACATGTAGAAGCTAGAAAAATGAAAATAAATTTGATTGCGAGTCAAGACTGCTGCACAAGTGCGATTCAACAGCTGCACAATCACGGCGAAGATGTCATTAAAATTCTTGCTGTGTTTTCTCGTTCTATTTGATCACTTTGTATGAAAAATGGATTCATTTTTTAAATTGCTCGTTTTGCCAAATGCAAAACGCAAATTGCGAATTTCGATTACTGAATTTTTTAATTTCTTTTAATTTTTTTTTTTTTTTGTGAAATGTAAAATGGAATTATTTAACTGATAAATTGATTCCCGACTGACAATATTTGAAGAAAATAAAGGAGGAAAGGAATTCCGAAATCCGAAGATTGAAAGATGGCGTCAGTCGACCGGAAATCGCGCTTTTATCAGGATTCAGTGAACCAAATGTCAACCTTGCAGTCGATTGTCGAGACGGATTTACGTATCGGGGAGAGCGGAAAATCCTCCTCGAAACCAATGTCGATTGGTTAAACTCGAGTTCACTCGAACCCCAACACCAAATAACGTCAAATATATAGCACTTAAAGGGTTGGTAGTGAATTAAAATGATGGCAAAATAAAGAGAAAGTAGATAAAAATGTCAAACATGTTATTACCAGCATTCAGGATTAAAATTCAGCACGCCACCATGTAGCAACAAAATAAACTAACCAAAAAAAAAAAAAAAAAAAAAAAAACTTGAATTTTTACCAGGTTTTATCACAAACTTTCACAATTTTTTTTTAAATTTAAACTAAAAATATATTTTTGTGTAAAATGTTTCTATTGACCCCGACTATTTAAACTAATAGAAACAAACGAGTTTTTTTTTTTAAACAAATGAATCGCTTTAAATTTTTTGAATTACCATATCTGAAAATTATACAAGATCATTTGTCAAGCTTAATTAAAGCCTGGTTTACATTGACGCGAAGCTACATGCGATCTCCTTGATGCGATGGTGACGTTCACATTGCCGCGAACCTCGCGCGACAATGTGACGATTTTTTCTTATTATTTTATCTCAAAACTCACATTTTGCATTCCAGTCTTTGTTGTTGATCATCAGTAGTATTTCCTTTTAATAAATTGTATTAAAAGATCATGAAATCATCCCAT
The DNA here is from genome assembly GCA_034695745.1 of Geophilus truncorum. NCBI lineage: Eukaryota > Metazoa > Arthropoda > Chilopoda > Geophilomorpha > Geophilidae > Geophilus > Geophilus truncorum. Next base: position 15,609 of record JAQFZP010000989.1, on the reverse strand, counting down.
CGTGCTCCTATCGTAGTCCCATCTGTGCGCCGCCATTTTATTTCTGCCGATCTCAGCCGAGAGGTCGGTTGTGATTGGTCGTGGCTCAAGCAAAGGGTCACGTGGTACAAGCAAAGCAAAGCAAAATCAGAATTGAAATTTTTCAACTTCTGATTTTTCAACTTCTGATTATTTTAGACTAAAGTTTTAAAAAAATTATAAAAATATAAAATTTTTCAGCTGAGATATAAATTTAGTTTCTAGTTACGGTATTTCAAAAGTTGGTTCGCTATAACAATATTTTTCAAAAAATTAAAATACACATTCATTATTTATGTCTGGTGTTCTGATGACTGAGAAATTGTGTTTTTGACAAAGTATATTCTTCTCGAAAAGGAACAAGCAATGATTGATCGCCACCCACTATTTTGTCGTCACTTAGCGTCGCGCCGGCCGAAAATAACCACTTAATTGAGCAATAAATTCTTATTCAAACTCATTTCCCAAGCAAAGAGAACAAGAATGATGTCCCTCCATGTCTGTTTATGCACAATATTAGCTGAGCGAAAAGGAAAGAAATATCATCAACTCTGGAACATTCCTCGATTCTTATCTTTAATTTAATTAAAAATTATGCGCAAAGTATAATTTGGACCAAACTTTATTAAAGTACTGGTATTCATTTTTTTTATATTCCCTTTCTAAGAGTTGATTGCACTTTTCTAGTACAATCGTTATTTAATTAGAAACGTTAATTGAAAACAAAAGGCGGCGCTGTTTGCAATCCACTGAACATTGGGTTTAATTAAATTTATTCTGCTGAATAAGTTAAAATGGCTGATAAATTAAAATGACCTTTCGGTTTTCATTTTAAACAAATTCCATCGTAACAACACAAAAACTATTCTTTAAAAGATTTTGTCAATGAAAAAATAGAAAAATAGTTTGAGTAGAAGAAGTTGGTGTAAGTGTACAACTGAATCTATATTGGATTTTTGTGTGGGAGATACTTGTCATTGTGTCAGTTCAGTAAGCTGTTATGTTGCTTCGACCCACACACAGATTGAAATTCTATTAAATGTCCTTGTTGTGAGAAGGTTGGTGAAATAAAATGGGTTTGTTGGTTGTGGTCTGTGAGTGTATACTGGAGATGGATAAAATAAAACAGAAGTTGAGTCTGTTTGGTTTTTTTGTAAATCTGAATTATTCATGTTTTTGGGTTTCATTTATGTGGTATAAATAAACTGATTAAAATGAAAGTTTAAAAACAAAAGAATTATATTTTATTTAAGGGATGATTGTCAGTTGTTCTTTAAGTTGTTACTTATTATAAATGAATATTCTAAATCTAATATAAGTATTAGTTTAGAATTTACCCGGTAGGCAAATTGGTTGTTAATACTTTAAATTTGCATACAGTTATGAATAAATTGCAATAACTTAACATTATGCTATTACTTTAAGTCTATACAATTTCAGTAAAGTGATTCTACAAAATTACGGAAAATTTATAGAATTACCTTAATTTTACTTTAACTGTATTCAAAGTCTTATCTATTATTTAAAAAGTTGTCATTTTAATATGTTTATTACATCTTAATCTGATATAATGACGACTTTTTTAAATGTACAAAAGATGCTAAAGAGATTAAAATACTGTAGATCTTTTTCACGCAAAACAAATGGGACAACCCACATCGAATTTTCACTTTAAAACTACACATCCGAAATCAACTAAAACCCACAGACCACATCCCAGAAATCAACTTTAACTTTTCATTCATCAGTAATCCAAAAATCACAAACTTAAAATTTAAATAACATGCAAACTTCCAAAACCACATCCTTCCAATCCCAACACCAACTGTTGAGCATAATCAAATTACAAGTCCAACAAGTGCTGTTCAACTCCAAGTCCATATCTTCCCTTACTTCACCAACATCCTACACCTCACAATTCACCATCCACATACCCCAAAACCAAAGAAAAAAAAAAGAAAAAAACTTAAATCAATATCATGCAGCGCACGTCGCCAACAACATCCCTCAAAATACGCGCAACAGAGGTCGCCGCACGCCCATAAATTAAACTCGAGTGACAAGCAGAAGCAGATGTGCTCGAATGTCCGACGTCTTTTCCCATTTCCTCGCTTTCGAATCGTAATCACACTGAACGAATCCCGTTTGCCATGCATCTCAACTCGCTTCTCCGAACGCAATGACTCGACTCGAAGGCGAATTTCAATTACAAAGAAGCGAAATAAAAAGAGATTGTAAAAGAACTGTTAAATAAGTAAAATTAGGGACGTTATACATTTGGCCAGAAGGCGCTTCCGGATTTCCCCGCGTCCCACAGCGCCGTCTTTCACCATAAAATCTTATCAAATTGCGTTGCTAATGAGTGGTAGGCATTCATGCCGTCAATTCACTTAGTTTTCTTCCATCAGGTGCAAGTGCAGTAACCATGGCGGAGCTGTGCATTATACCGGCGTGTTGGGTCGTTACCTTTCTCCGGAAAGAAATTATACTTACTTATTCCTTCGAGACGTTTGATAAAATAAGGGAAAAGAGGGTTTTAATTGCGCTTTTAATGGAGACGCAAACAAAGGGGGTAAGAGAATCGTGAAATAGATGGTTGGGTTTATGTGCCTCGGTTATTGTATTGGGAATTTGTGTGGTTAATTTATAGCTAGTTGGGTGTTTGTGGTAGGAAATTTAGACTTTTTTGGTAGTGTGCTTGAGATGATGAGAGTTATGTTGACTTGCGTAAAAGTCAAGTAGAAATTAGAAAATGTAATAAAAATATCAAGTGTATTTAAATTTCTTTTAAATATAAGTAGGTGGGTTCGTTTGTTATTTTCACTTGTGTAAAATTAGTGTAAATAAGATGTCTTGTGTAAATTTCTCATTTTCTCGATCATAAGGACTTGGAATTTCGTGTTACGAATGCGAATTATTAGGGTTTCATTTGTTTGGTTTCTGAAAGATTGACTGGTTTAATCTTATAAACTGACTCAAAATTTTTTTTATTTATTTAATGCAATATAAACTGAAACTAAAAAATCTCAATCAAATCAAAACATCTATTAACCAAATCAAATATCTCTATGATTGGTTTAGCTCCTTCAAAGTTAATAGCAAATATCAAACCAATATTTAGTTGCAACTAAGTGACTTTTTAAAATTGAAGACAAATATTGTTTTGATTTTGCTTTTAACTTTGAAGGACCTAAACCAATCACAGAGATATTTGATTTGGTTAATAGATGTTTTGATTTGATTGAGATTTTCTTAGTTTCAGTTTATATTGCACAAAATAAAAAAAATAAAAAACTTTTGAGTCAGTTTATGAGATGAAACCAGTCAATCTTTCAGAAACAAAACAAATGATATTGCTTCATTTCAACATTAATAAAAATGTCAATAAGTTTTAACTTAATAACCCTAATCCGCATTCGTAACACGAAATGCCGAGACCTTATGACTCCAAAACTGCCACAATTTTATCATACCGTACCCATAATTAAAATGCTGTCTTCAGTAATTGGTAGACGCGCATGACAGCTTATAACCCTTAGGGGCACTTAGGTAATGAACAAGTAAGAAGCACACCTAGCACGTTTAATTTGCCACGTATAATGCTGACGGACATTTGCTGACAGCATCAATAAAATTCAATATCGTTGGTCATAACGCAATGAACATAACAGTTCAAGTAAATCGAATCTCGAGCAGACATGACTAGAATCGAAATCAATTGCTACTGTTGTTGTTTTTTTTCTTTTTTTACTATCGAATTGCTCTTTAATCTAGCAGTTTAAATTGTTTCCCAAGCGATTTTCTCTCTATGCTACGATTTTCCCACAATTCTGCTGTTTCCATACCCAACACAACAGAAATTGTTGCAGTTTCTTGCAGCGACCAGAGATCTATAAATAACTCAGATAAACCTGTGGCGCAGGACGAGCAAATCCACTGGCTTCTCTACGTATGATTTGTTGTTTTGGACGTCATCACTTGTAACTTTAGACTAATATATCTCGGTTATTTAACCATTAAAATTTAAAACTTAATGTTATTTAAAAATTAAAATACCCTACTTGACGAAGCTATTTAAGCCTAAAGTTGTATTCCAAAGATACCGTAAAAAAAATGATATTATGGTGTGGCACTTTAGGTTTCAGTTATAGTTAACGACCATAACTATTGTCCCCGCGTCACGAGAAGTGACGTCGAGTTAAGTCAACTCTCACTACACGACAACCACGGTGTAAGAAAGAAAGACGAGAAAACACCCATAGGCGCGCGCTTACAAGAAGAGGTTCTCTAGTTGCTCTTCACAAATTGTTATTGTTACGATATTAATACCAAACAATCATGACAGCACGTTATATTGCTTTTAATGGCTACTAAGAACCTCAACTATGACAATAACAATCATCCAAACACGAGTTTTCATGGCAAAAAGCCAATAACAAACTACAATAATATGACGTGTCAATTTAACTACCGGTACCGTATTATTTAAATTCGCAACAAAAAATTGACGCAGAGTTCTGGACTACTAAAAATGTCAACAAAATTTCAGTTTCAAATCAAAACCGGAAGTGACATTTTTAACTGCTCTAAATCAAACTGTGTGCTTCACTGCACGACGTAAAATAGTTGCAGTGAAGTTATTTTTGTACTTCTATTTTGACAAAGCACATTTTTGACCACAACAGTCACAGTAAAGCACTTTCAATTGTCTTCAGGGAACCACTGCGATAAGAAAGTTCTAATCCCATAAACTTTGACAGATTACTTTAATAAAACTGCCACAACACAATTTCCATTTCCTCCCACAGTATTTTCTTCATCGATGGCCACTTCCAGCATCTCTTTACTCTATCCAATCCCATTTCAGAGCCAAGCAATAAAAGTTCGGTACTCATAATGGCCAAAAGGGATAAAAAGCAAAGTTGAAAGTTTGCTGATTTCTAAAAAAAATATTCCAAAATTGGCCAAATGTAATAATACACTTTAACTGAACTTTTTTGGCCAGAAGAGTAACTTCGTTTAAGTGTTGTTACAAAGACAAAATCTGTTCGCGAAAAATATTCGTTAATGATTTTTAAAGTTATAAGTCCAAAAATAAAAAAATTAGAAATATGATTATAATTTAAAAAATATATAAATAAAAAAGGAAATTTGAATTCTTAAATTCAATAAATATTCATTAACACCTTAAAACGTTTGAATAATAATTTTGAAGTTTTACTTAAAAGTCAAAAAAAGTAAAAAAAATTAATATTATAATTTAAAAAATAAATAAATAAAAAGCAAATTTGAATTCATAAATTCAATATAAAAAAATTACAACATCATACAAAAGTAAAATCCTAATTACACATTCCATCCCATTTTCCCCTCTTTTTTAAATATATTATTCCATAAACATTTCATTTTTCCCATCACGAAACAAAATTGAAAACAAATGCGAGATGATGACTTCAAAGAAAAATGTTTTGCCCCGATAAGACACGAGAGAGAGAAGCGAGAAAAATTGCGTGTACATTCGCACAAGTTTCCATCCTGTTGGCAGTAATAGGAAATATGCAAAACAAAATGAGTTCATTTCGTGCAAATGAGCGCAACGGGATCAAGTTTTTCAAGCAAAGCAAACAAAGTGGCAGTCGCTCGCTACTTTTGCTTTATTTTTATTCAAGGTGAAACCGTGAGAATAATTCCCAATTTACTTCCGTCTTACCGCAAACTTACTGCATCACTAACATTAATTAAATCCATTCTTAACCCTTTCTGCTTTTAATCCGCAAATTAACCCTTTCAAAAATGTCAAAAAAATATTTTTTTAAAGGTACCGGTAATAAGGTCTTAATTGCATAGAGGAAAAAAGAAAAAAATGTTTTTTTTTTCCACTCATCACATCTTTTCTCCTTTTCGCTCAATTAAGCAAAAACAATTGAGCGACTAATTAGGTCATGTAATTCCGGTAAAGTGGAAAAAAGGAATCATTTGTCTGAGTTTCAGCAATTTTTAAACACTTGGAATCAATTTCATTTATCAGGAAAAAGAGGAAATTGTACTTCCTGTCAATTTTAGCAACTGGAAATTAATTTTGTATTTATTTACATCTCCTTTAATGCGTTGATCTTTATCTACTTTCACCTAATTGCGATTTTAATCTCCACTTTTTAAAGTAATTAGAAAATAATTATAATCACTTTTTAATTTCCTTTTTTGTGCTTTGTAGTTTTAAATTTTTTTGTGTTGAATTATCAAGTAATTAGCAGCAAGTTTTGGCGTCAAACGCAGGTGTTTATTTAATTAGTGTCATTAATTAATTTTTTTACACTTTGTAATCTTGAATTTTAACTTTAGATAAAAAAACGAATTTTTTTTAATTACATTTTTTTTATAATCTTGTGATTAAACTGTGCTAAGTGATGTTAAAAATGGTTACAAGCGTTGGAAAGAAACTGTAATGTAGCGGAGTTAAAAACAAATTTTAGATGCGAGGATGTGTTTACGTTTGGAAGAGCAGAACTTGGCAACTAAAGGTTGGCATTGTATAGAGATGATGATGAACAGGAAATTGTAAAAAGTCATGATGATGATGTTGCGAATGTTGGAATTTAGTTGTAACAGTTTTTTATTTTTTTTATTTCCTTGTTTCCGTTGCGTGAAAGTGTTAGGGTTTTAAAGTGTTATGCGAGTGGAAATATGAAATTTAAAGTGTTTTATCTCCAGTTTTTATTGTAAACGGTACAGTATATGTGTTTGTTGGAAAAACATGAAGTATGATTAAAATAAAAATTAATAGACAAAGATAACCCAAAAAACTCATTTCAAATTTAAAAAGCACAACTCATAAAGTTTGCTTTGCGACAAAGTGCAAACTTTGCAAATAAATGGCGTTGTTTTCAGAAAGTATGGAGCTGCCCTAGTGGTTAAGCCAGAAACTACAGTAGCAAAAGTAAGATGTCCTGCAACAAAATGGCCTCAAAAATGTTGTATGAATGCAACGTAAACTGTACTTCATAAACTCTCTTTTACTTTGTTTCATGTTTCTGATGATGAAAATAAATTTCATCCACTTTAGTTGAGTTTAAAACAATAAATTTAAACAACACTAGAATAATATAAATGGCTGCCACCATTCTCATTGTCTAATATTTATTGCATAATATTCATCATCAATTACATCATCTTCTCATTAACGAGTGACGCTTTCATCGATTTATATCAGTTTCAACTTGAACTATCATCTTACACAGTTTACCCTTAACGTATTCAGGACTTCTGCCCCACCTTGTACAGTATTTTACACCATAAAACACGACACCATCCATTCATTAAATGATCAACCACAATAACAAATTAAATTTCAAATTAAATTTTCCCTCCTGCAGGTAAAAATCATTGACATAAAACTGATTGAAACCAGCATTTTCAACTGTAATTAGGTTACCGTATAACGCAATAAATTCCCCCGTAATTAGAACACAAACATTTGTCATCCCCAATCTCGCACTCAATCATCCTTAAACTCAGTTAAGCACAAATCCCTTCATTTATTAAAGAAATAGAATGATAAACAAAGGAAAAACAATCTCAATCCATTAAAGCTCTAAGTACCACATCTTTAATCCCTGATGGATAAAGTAAAGAATTTTCAAACCTCATTATATAACTTAATTTAAGATAATAACCGGGGAAAAAGGGAACTTGATTGACATTTTCCCAGCAACTCTTCACACCTCGTCTTTCCTTTATCTCCGTTGCGAAAAACGTTAAAAACTTCATTACTGAAACGCGATAATGGCTCAGACGAAGGGTAACTTGATAGAAAGCACGAACGCTTTGGCTTTGCCCTTTTCTTTCTAGATTTTTTTTTTTTTTTTTTTGTTTACTTATTTTGTGGTGATGAAGAAAAATGGCGTCGTTGTGCATTCAAGACAAGTTTCGGCACTTTAATGAGAACAGAAAAGAAACAATCAAGAGAAAATTAGAAGAAAGAAGCGATAAAAAATGGAACAAATTCGAAAACTTAACCCTAATTGTCTCATCTTGTTTTCTTAATGAAAAGTGCTGGTAAAAAACAACAAGTTTGCACACCAACTTTTGTTTTTAATTTTGAATATTTTATTAGAATGTAAATTGATAAAAAAATATTTTTATAACAATTAATTTTACATTGTAAATTTTGCCACCAGATGGCAGCATAAAGCTGTATAAATAATTATTAACTAATTTCCAGCCTTGAGTTAATTATTAAAGATTTTAAAATAAAACCTATGTCATTAAACATTAACAACAATTTTCTTGAGGACAAGTCTAATCTTTAATTTCTCATTAAACATCCACCCAGGGGCTAATTAATACTTTTGAGATCTTTTTGCAAGTTTTTAGCAGTACTCAGACAACTTTTACATTATTATTTATGAAAATTCAGTTTTTTTTCATATCACAAAAAAAAAACTAAAATGAAATATAATAAAGTTGCATTTCTTGTTAATCCACTTACTGCAAATTGAAATGAATTCCCTCTAAAATATGACTCCAACCTTAATTAACAAACTAATAAATACATACTCTTTAAACCAGATCATCAGATTAAAGCAAAAGTTTACAACAAATTTCAAGTTTTACCTTAAACCTCACAAAAACAAACCCCAAACATGTCTGCCATTAATTTCCTCTTTGTTTCATATATCTCAACTTTATGTTCTTTCCACGTATTAAACTTAACACTAGATTATTTATGTCTATGAAGGTGCTGGAAATAAGTTTGCTAAAATAACAGGTCAGCAACATAAAGAGCCTAAACTCACAAACAAAACGCAATTCCGGGCAATAAAATATAACTTAGAGTTTAAAACATTTGTAAATAAACAAGACAAAGGCTCATTACATAAAACATGTTTACACACACTGGATTCAGTTTGTACACTTTCTTTATTGGTCTTTCTTTTGCAAGTAAAAATAACAACTTTAAAATAGTGCGCGACATGTTCTCCCAAGTGGTAATGGACCTAATGGGTGTCCGTAGCACGCAGCGCCATTGCTGCGGATGATGAATGGTTTTGCGGCTGTCAATGAACTTCTAAGTACAGAGCGGTTAGATGGACTTATTAGTGAAATTGCAGACTTCTCCCCCCCGTGTTTCCACTGACCACTAAGCCACACATGGTCATTAAGGGAGTAATAGCCGTCGGTGAAGAATGGTTGCAGTAAGATGGATGTTGTAGATGAGGAAGAGAATACAGGAGAAGAAGAATGGGTATTGTAAAATATTTATATTTTAAAATGGATCATTTGTGTAGATTGTTTCTTGTTGTTTGGAATCAAGAAATCTTTTTTTTTTTTAATATAGGGGGTACGTTAAGCGAAAGCCGCGAACTTATTACATACAATTGTAAGTTGGTGACTTGATATCTTCAAATTTAAAAAAAAAATACTAACAATAGTTTGCAGACAAGGTTAATTAACAAGGTTTAATTTTTTGTAAAAGTCTGCAATTTTGTAAGGTGCTAATTTAATGCAAGATTTTGCTATCACAGTCAACTCCCTCATATCCGGACATAGGGCGGGACTGGGAAAAGTAGCCGGATATGGGAGCTGGGTAAGAGAGAGTATTTAGTGTAGGGAGACATTAAAAGGGGCCGAGACTTTTGGCCGGATAAGAAAGCTGGCCGGATATCAATATGTCCGGATATATGGGAGTTGACTGTAGTTTATTATTTTCACTGCAATGCTATTGCTGTAAACACATGAAAAACTAACCTACCGAGACTTTGCGAGAAATTAACATATAACGTATAAATTACATGTTAATTATAATTTATACGTTATAATGTTAATAATATGTTAATTTCCCGCAAAGTCTCGGTAGGTTAGTTTTTCAGCAATACGATTCATATTCTTATGACTAACAAATAACAAATTTGAAATTCCACTGGCACAAGTCCATAGAAAGATGTAAAATTCATTAATATCACATGAGTGGCTTAATTTAGCATACGTTTGTAAATGTTGACAAATGCAAAACTTAATTCAGCAGTTTCAATTGAATTCACCTGCTTTTATCAAATAAGATTCAGTCTTAGGTATTTGCTTTAGGCTCAGGTGAATTCACTCGAATCCACTTGAATTCATTTCAATAAACACAATGAATAAACTTACATCATCTCCAGCATTTAGGTGTAAATGGTCAATTAAATTGTCATGCAAAACAAATAAAGAAGAAAATTAAATTTGCATTAATCAACTATACAAACAAACAATGTAATTATGCAATTTAAGATTAACTAAATTTTATTTTCACATTAATCATACTTTCCCTCTAATTTACCAAACAACTTGAAAACTGCATTTTTAAACTAGTTATAATCACTTATTTATGTCTTTCATTTGACATTTTATCTTTACTTACATATATTGATTTATGGCAATGGAATTTAGAAATTGCAATTTGTTTCTATTGAATAATTTATAGAGTTTGAGAATAAAGACAATTGGAAATATATTTTCATATCAAAGAGTGCCTCGTAAAATACCGAAGGCCGTATAACTGTTGTTTGAAAAGAGTCTGTTTGTTTACTGTAAGTCCAGAGTCCAGTATTGCTATACAACATGCCGAAAGCTGAAATCTACCCACAGAAATCAACATCAAATATTGTTTACATTTCATTTTGTATACAATATTGAAAGTTAGCTCCTAGATGCAATGTACGTGAACTGAAATCAAATTAAACGCTTCTACACAATGAAAAATAAAATAAATGAAAATACAGGTCAATCCCCGTTATAACTAATTTCGGAACAACATTTTTAACCGGAAATGAACATTTTCCTCGATATAATGTAATGAGCATTTCCGACGAAAAATGTAAAAACTTTTAGTATAAAAATGGATAAAATTAGCCGCCGCAGAGATTTGAAGCTACCATTTCTCAATAATACCTATATTATTACAAGAAACAAATATCTGCTTTTTGATCATAACAATGATGCCACAGTACGTGCTGCATCGTATAATGAAATTTTTGTCAAAAGTTTGCTTTAACAAAGAAAATTGTTACAAGAAAATTTCAAAATAACGAATTCCCACTATAACGAACTACGGTATATTTTATTTCCCGCGAAGTTCGTTATAAGGAGATTTGAGCTTTATTGTACTTTATTATACAATTTAAAGTAATAAGTGTCAGGAAATCATTTTCTAATTTTTAATAAATATTAAATATTTATCAAAATACCAATTTAAAAAAATCCATTTAAAATTTAAAATCTCAATTTTTTTGTTTTAATTTCCTGCATCAAAATATTCAAAATCAATAAGTGGGGATTTGCAAAAACGAAATTTTATGTACCGGTTGTCTGAGATATTGAGCGAAACCGCAGGAAAGCTGGAGTTAATCACTGCATGAAATAAAAACTTTTCCATTAAAAAATATATTAAAAAGTTGATGGAAAATATACATTTCAGGCATTTAAGACATTTCAGATGTAAATCAACTACTTTTTAGATAAGCATCGTGCATCTAGCAAAATGTTGCAAAATTACGTTGCATTATACGTATCGGTGTGAACACAAGTGTAAACCCACCTTTAAGCTTAATTTAACACAAACACAAAATGAATTAAAGTTTATTTATTCACGCGCTCTTTCACGTAGAATAAAAAAAAAAATGTCATGACACAATCACTTTAATAAAATAAAAACTATTTAAAAGGTTTATGGGTGTTATTAAAGAAGCAACTAAATTGATCTCATTTGAGTTATGTGTTGTACAGTTTTTCTTTCTTTTTCTCTCAATTGGTATCGGATAATGACGAGACAGGCAGAAAATATCTTTGGCTGACTTGTGATAAGTGTGAAGCAGTTAGTGAAGGGAGGCAGATTGCCAAGAACAGACACTGATAGACGCGGCCAATTAAAATTACTGACTGCTGGACATCCATCATATTGACTAACCACCGACCAGATTGCAGTAATTGGCATTCTCAAGTGACAATTTTACCCTTTATTCCATCATTAGCATTTAAAAAATAATAATGATAAATAATGATTTTTTTTTTCCTGCGGGGTTCCCTGAGGATTCATGAAACTTAGATGAGTTTACAATTAAAATTTTTATTTCTTTTATCTCTTCTAAGCACTAACTGTTAAGGCGATTTGGTGGTTTATTTGGTTCTCATTATTTCTTGTGTTTAAAAGTTAAAAGATATTTAGTAGCTTTTATTTGAAATTTGTTTTGGTTTGTTTCTTTGACGGTAAATAATGGGTTTGGTATTTACTTTAAGTTTACTTAAATTTACTTAATTCATTCAAGTCCAAGATCTGGGAAAATATTTATTTAATTAAGAAAAATTTTTAATGAAGTTTGAGAGTTTTATTTTAATCACTTTGCTAAATATATTATGGAAGCTGCCACTATTTACGACGTCACAAAGTTTGCTGCCCCTGTAGCAGGTATTGCCTGTAGTGCTTTCATTGTTTTTCTGTGACTGATACAGGATTTAGTTCTGAAAACTCTCGAGCAGCGTTTCCGTGCGTCAAAAATTCAGAATTTACAGAATAAAATTTTCTTTTGACAATTGACATTCACTGTTTGCAATTATTATTTTTTTTTACAACATTTAACGTGTCAAAAATGTTTGACGACGATTAATCACTGCTTGTTATGTGCAGATTCACATTTAATAATAAACCAATTCAGTTCACTTAACCTTTAATAATTTTTACTCATTTTTTAATTTTAAAATTAAATCCAGCAAAATTTATTAAATATATTACCGTAATTGCCATACACAAACAACATTATTTTGCACCATCTTTTATCCTTTAATTCTCAGTTCATAATCACCTTAATCTTGATTTACAAAATAAATAAACGCAAGAATAAACTAAACAAAACAAAACAACAAAACGCATTAAAAATCCATTTCCACTTGTTAAATCCCTCTAAAACAGCTGCAAATAAAGGATGAAACACTATTTCCTCCCAGGTGCACGATTGCACAGCACCTGCAGCTCAAGTCATCTCATCGAAATGAAATATTTCCGGAGTCTGCGCTCAATTGCGTCCACTTCCAGCGAATGAATGAGACCTGACACTCTCGGTCTCCCACAGCTAAGAAAAAAAAAAGCAAGTTTTGGTCAGTTCAATATCTCTTTTTCACCACCATTTATACCATCATTCCTCTCTTCCGCCACAAACCGCTCGTCTTTTCCTTTCATTTCATCCCACAACGTCACCAGATAATCACTTCATTTCGAAAATCCCCCAGATGTACAGAACTCTAATCCGCCCTAATTCCTTTCATTCTGCATTTGTAATGCAAGTTCTTTGAAAACAAAGTCTGAAACTTTGCTTTTCGTAATCAACGGATTTTAGTTGAGCCCCGCGTTTCCAATTACAACATTTTTAATGCGCTAACACTAATGTCGGGAATAATTTTGGCCTTAAGCTGCTACTGCCAACGCTTTTGCATTTTATTTCTATTAAGGGCCTTGGGTACGAGAACTCCCGCGACGTTGTTTGTTCGTTGCGCCTGATACTGGTGGAAATATGGTCTAAGTAGATTGGAAATTGGATGCTTCACTGCACCAACAAGTTGGTGCATTAATTATGCAAAGTTCAAGCTTGTTCAAGTGAGACCAGTGAAAGAAGGATGTGAGAAGAGAGTATGAGTTGGATGTAAATCAAATAAATGTCAAGGGAGTGGGTGGAATTTAGTTACATGGTTTTGTAACTTTGTTTAGTTTTATCAGGCAGTTGTAACTAAGTTTGGATGTAATGTAATGTCATTTGTATTGCACTCTGTGAATGATTAGGTGGAAGAAGTGTTTTTATAGTGTGGTGGAAAGTTGATTGGGCAGTTGTAATTTTGGAAAACGTACGCAGTGCACATATTTCCTTTAGTACTGTTCTATTTATCATAGTTATAAGAGGAAGCCTAACCAAAAATATTTCATAGGAATTTTTTCATTTAGCATAAAATTACACCGTGATCTTTTTAGCACTAAAAGATGTAGTGTAAGATACCGGTAACATAACATTTTTTGGTTGTTATAACATACTTCAAGTCTTCAATGGCATATTATTACACTCATAAAAACACTCTTTGGTATATTTTATAAACCTTACATATTTTTCCCCAAATAACCTTAGTTTTACACTTTTCCATACCTGAAGTACACCAATTTAAATGCGAAATGTTAAGCAGTGAAGCAAAAGTAACATTTTCTCCTAAAATAAGAGATGTTTAATGTTTTATTCTACAGTTTTATTAGAGCAATATTTAAAGATTGTGAAATATTTTGAATTGTGTTATCTGTTAATGTTTTGTGACAAGTCGCACATGGTTTTAGTAACCACTGGCAACCTTAAACAACATATCATCATCTACATAAAATAAAGCTAATTTCCCATTACAAAAAATCATGCCACCTCAAAAGAAACCCAAACAACTACTTTTTTGAGCCACAACTTTCTCTACAATCCCCATTATACTCTCCTTTAACCCAATAAGGAATTCAGCCTCGAGTATTTCATCCATTGTAAATGAGAAGCAATCTTGTCGAATTGGTAACGACATTTGTAGACCTTGTCAGCGTCATTAGATTTCTCCGTTATTTCAACTTGTTACCAACGTGTGTCTTACAATTTTAACAGAGCCAAGTCCCCCCGAATGATATAATCAGTCGGGAGAAAACGTCGTACAAGTTTAAAAACAAATCCTAGAACAGAGAACTGTAATAGAAATGTAATCCGTGATATTGGCAAACTGTCACGTAAGAAAAAGATAAAAAAAATTTCCAACAACTTAATAAAAAACGACAAAATGTCGATTTTTTTTTCTTCTTGCGTAAACCTAGAGCACGGGTTTCACATTACTTCTAATTGGAAAAACACTCGAAGGTGGAATAGTTTTCCTTTTCACAAGTTAAATAAAATTTGCAGGGATTAGCTCATTTTGCAAAATAAATAGTTGGCGTTTACTTTTCTGGCGAGAAAAGTTTCGAGGTTCTACATTAAAGTAAATTGTAAAATGATAATGTGTAAATAGTAAGTCTGTTAGATGAAATGAACAACTGAAGTGAGAGAAATTTGTATTTTAAATGCTTTAGGCTATAAAAGTTTGTTTATAAATTTAAATTACAGTATTTGTTTCACTGGTATAGTAAATGTTGAATTTCAACACAAGGTGGCGGTGACCTTCAATCGTGCCAAAGTTTAATTTGTTTTGCAGTGTAGTCTGACTAGGAGGCATAAATTTTACAAATTTTATAAATAAATAAATTTTTTTTTAAATAATCTGAAATTCTTAACTTTTATCCCTTCTTGAACTTTAAACTAAGTTTGTTTGGAAATAAAATCAATGCGGGCTGGTTGTTAAATAAAAATATAAAAAAAATACAAGACCTAAGGGATATACTGCACTGAATTATAATTACAAACTTTAAAGAGTTTATAAGAAATTTAAAGTAATTATTACACAATAAAAATATAAAATTATCATACAGGAATTTGAAAACTACCGGTACATTTTTATATTACCAAATTCCAAGTACGAAATTTTTAGCTATGTACATGGTACTGCGTACAACAAAAACGACAT
>JAQFZP010000988.1:0-24137 GCA_034695745.1 Geophilus truncorum | reverse complement strand
AATTCATGCTCGTATACATTATTTTCCTCGCTGCCATTACGGCGCACATAGGAAATAATATTATTAGTTGTGCGCATCTGAAGAGAAACGGCGCAATCAAATCTCAACATGAAATATCTGCCGAGACAATCTTAAATGGAGGCATAATTACAACGTACGACAAGAAAAGGAGAGAAAAATTCCAAATAAAAATTCATTTAATTTATGTTTTAACAAACACTTACGAACGAGTCGTATTTCTAAATATTATTTTTTTTTTTAAATAATTTATTTATAAAAATTTATTCTTATTGCGCCACACATTATAAAAGTTATTTTTCAAACTCGCATTCATTCATTTTAAGGTCAGATTTACTTTCTGATAAAATAAATGCATTGTGTGAAGTCAACCTTGAGCCATAAATTAGCAATTGGCCGTTTGTGGCAGTGCGAGTAGCACCTCAAATGTGTCAGAAGCATATCCAAATGCTGACTACTTATGCTCTGTACAATAGAGCAGACAAGTGTTTATAGTTTTATTACAGGAAGGCGGACACTGAGAAGCGTGTCCAATGACCTCTGTTTTATGGCTCAGACTTGTAACAGAGAAACAGATGCATAAGGGGATAAAGAAAAGTGACTTTAGGTAGGCGAACTTAACAACGGTAATGACTTTGTATACAAATATTACAATGTAAAGTGCGCTCGCTTTAAGACATGTGTCACCGGAGAACGCATTGCACCAAAAACTCTCAATTACTCATTTATTCTTTCAACTTCAACTCTATTCCAACCGGATCGTTATTGTTCCCCGGGAAATCGATTGATTTCCACTAAAATAAAAAATGTATACAATAAAAAAAGAAAAAAAAAATTACTTTATCCTGGCCTGAAGAAACCTATGCATCAACTGCATTACCTCGGAGCAAAGTCATATTTTCGTGCTAGCTACTTATTAAAAACACATTTGCGCAATTAACTAAATCTAAAATCCTCATTTTTCATTCGTAACAAGTCAACCTACCGTATCTCAGTGCAAATTAACTTTAATTATGCTACGAAATTAAGAATTATATCTCTATTTAATTCTTAATGAGAATTTTTTCTAATCAAAAGTGCATGCACTTACAGCTTACATGAGATTTTTCCACAAAATTAATAAAAAATAAAACCTAAAATAAAAAATGCAAACTCGTTTGTCAAAACCACACAATGGGTTTTCTTTTTTTTCCCTTAAAACCCATTGTTCTTTCCTGTCCAAAAATCCACTGGATACCTCCTTCGACTACTTTCTACGCAGTTCACCTTCCCCCAAACCAAAGTTTGGTATAATCCCTTCATAGTTCTCAAGAGGCCGTATCTAGCCGTAGTCGGCTGTAGAGGGCGTGACCTCCTCAGCTTTTGCCAATGGGAATTATGCACGAACATCTCACCATCTGAGAAATAAGGTCGCTTAAACATGTTTCTCTCACTCTGGTGATATAATAAAACTAACTGTTAGCCGCTTTTCTTCAGCAAATAAACAACTTAATCACTTAAATTGAGAAATAAAATTTAACCAGTTTTTTCTAAAACAGCGAATCACCAGCTTTTTGTTTGAGTTTTTAATGGCCGACTTTGATTAATTCCGACCCAGTACGCATGTGCAAAAATAAATTTTCAATTGAAGTCGACAGGCAGAAAGCATTGGTTGCAAACCACGAGGCACTATCCTACTGATAGCATCTGATATATATTCGTACATATACATCGAGCCGAAGTCGAGATATAATTTTGCCTCAAAGTGTGAGAGAAAGCGCATCTAAGAGAGCGCAACATTTTCCCAATAGGCAAAAGACCTCCATCATTCCAGTACGCCTGAAAGGTAAGGCTGTCATCTAGAGAGTAAGTGGAACATGATAATAACAGGCTTGCACGTTACGCCAAAGACATGCGAGTTTGGCGGCCTTCAACAAATTCTGCGAAAGATCCCCGGTTTGTACGCAACCACAGCACCTGAGTAAAAATTAACTCCACCAGCAGGTTTTTCTTTTGATTTTTTTTATTACTGCTCTTCCCGCATTGTATATCTACGAAGGCTCAGAAAGAATTAAAACCGAAGGGCGGTCTTCCAACATGCCTCTAATTCGATACAGTTTTCTTGGGGATGTAATAATCCCATACACCAGCATACCTTTAAAAAAAAGAAAAGAAAAAAAAAAGATCTACCAACCAACTTCAAAGCCAATGAACGACTATAATCAACATCAGAGGCTCCCTCTAAAATGTTTTTTCTCCATCATGTCTGACACTAATGCGTTTTTTCGAAACTTAATTTTGTTCAAGGCTGGGGTGGAGCAAAGAAAAAGAAAAGCAAAGCAAATCAAAAGAGAGCAAGAAAGAGAAAAGAATGAAAGAAATATAAGATCTCGTTTGTCCTTTTCCCTGTTCACAATAGAGAAATGAAAATATTAATTATGCAAGAACCTTTGTGAAAATTACACGTGTCCCCATTTACGACCTGGCGGTAAGAAAGAAATCGAAACTTCTAATTATCTTTTGCCAAGGTAATGGAAAAAATTAACCCTAATCCCACAACTGCAAACTCGGACTCGTACATGTAGTTCAAATAGCGTTTTCTTGTAAATCCCTTTCTTGCCAATAAACAGCAGCAAACGCGCCTTCCTTTTTACCAAATCGATCGTCATCCATGCACACTAAAGGCAGTGGCAAAGGCAGCCATTACAAGGCAGAGAGAGAGAGAAAAAGAAAGGCAAGGTGAACGACACAAGGTTCAACAGAATAAAAAATTCTGGTTGGTGTGTGCTGGGTTGACATCCCCCCCTCCCTTATTCGACGACCCCCTCCTCCGAAACCACTTCCCCACAGCAGCCAAAACTCCTTATCCCTTCTTTTCCACAGTACATAAAATTACCCCAACCCAACCCATTATGGCCTAGGTTACAAATAAGACTTCACCGCACTTGTGGTGTATTTAGCCTTAAAAGATCTACAGAAGCACAAGCATGCGTCTTCGCAATGAAACTCGAGCAAAACTAAACATGAATGAAAAGCACACCATTCATGAAAGAAAGGTTT
Source organism: Geophilus truncorum (assembly GCA_034695745.1). Lineage (NCBI taxonomy): Eukaryota > Metazoa > Arthropoda > Chilopoda > Geophilomorpha > Geophilidae > Geophilus > Geophilus truncorum. Next base: position 21,080 of record JAQFZP010000988.1, on the reverse strand, counting down.
TTCCAAGTTACTCCAATGCATACAGACCGAGAATATGGGTCAATATTCTGCTGTAATGGATCATAAACATGAAGACTTTGAACATTTCACTGAACTTTACTTGAGTTGCTATCTGACGCGAGAGATGATTCCAGCAGAACATCCTCAACCATAACGATCAATGAAGCAACCTCCTAGTCGGCCATCTTGGCTCAAAATGGGAAAACATCAAATTGAAATGGCCATAACGTGACGTAGTAGTCTACAAACACCTTCTCCTGTTTTCTTACGCACTCTCCTAGATTGAATTGTGTAATTAGCGCGAACTTCATTAAAAACGCAAGAAAAGTTGTTTTTTTTTTCTCTCTCCCTCTCTCTCTCTCTTTTCTTCTTTTCTCTCAGTTCCCTCCTTCTTCTTAATTATATCATTAGACTCAACTTAAAAAAGAAGCTAATAAAATTACTATTGCTATATATTTACAGAAAATGCAATCAAAATTACCACGCCGAAAAATCCAATCTCAATAATGGTAAGCCAGTACTAATTAGTGAAAGTTTGTTGTGCAAATTCACAGAACTGCGTGTGTTCAATGTAATACATTATCATTATCATAAAGCAAATGCCGAGCGAAAATAATTCAAGTCCTGCTAATTAATGAACCTCACAAGGAAGGCATATGGTGTTGTGCTTTCTTTTCTAAGTAGCCTAATTCACAAATATATTCTGGCTGTGATCCATAAATTGTTTTTTAATCGAGAATCATGTGCTGGAACATGGTTTAATTTACCTTTTAATCAAATCAGAACGAATGTGTACTCACGAGGCTTAGCAAAGGAGTCGAGACGTCGATACGGACCCAACGCAATCTACCTTCACGTCGACTACAAAGCAAATTTATTGTAAATATGAAAAAGCCCCCTTCACCTTAAAGAGAGAAAACTGGCTCGAAATAATCCATTTGTTAGCACTTGAAAAGAGACTAAATTTAACTGCCACGATAAATTTATCTCTCTAGAAGAGGACAAATTAAAAAATATAAAAAATATAAAAAGGAAAAATAAAATATTAATAATTCCATTTCGCTTGTTGTGAATACTGTAATCAAAGTCAATATTTATATTAATACGCATAATTATAAATTTATTACGAGCATATTTAACAGCCCATTACACGCATTCAGAATGTGTAATCCTCTGTATCATAAATTTCTTGATTGCCATCATTTCCTCGTTTTAACTAGCTCAATGGAATAACTACAAAGAGAAAGCCCTTAGTGCAATAAGAAAGTTCGCAGATGCGTTTCAAGAGGGCGCCAAGATGCAAACTGCACCGGCCAAATGTTGCTATTAAAATCAAATATCAAATAAACAAATACAACCAACTCAGCGGGATAAATGCAGCTTTAAAGTCACGAAAAAGATATTTTTTTCCAATCTCTTTCCAATCTCGCTTATACAATTTTGCTCCTTCAATGCACATCAAACATAAAATTGAAGAATCATTGTTCTATAGTTATGGCTAAGGTAGGTTTGAATGACAGTAAACTCTTTTGTGGTTGCCCCATAAAAAAAAAAGCCAGCAAATCCAAGTGGTTTTTTTTAGTGCATGGAAATGTGCTCGATACATATGCCACGTGAGTGGTATATCACGGTGGTTTTCCTATCACCCATTTATTGTCACCAGACGAGGGACGAAGGGGATTTCCAGCTACAACCAACCGGCAAAATTTGAGTCTCTCCTCGAAAGCGTCGATAAATGTGGGCGCGAGAGACACACGTGGTGACAAATGGTCGTCGGCCAGAAGGGGACCATGTCTCAAGCGAGGGGAAATACTCTGAATATAATCCTGGCAACCCGAAAAAAAAATCTACCTCGTTTTATAAAACCCTTCTCCCTTTTTATATCTTCCCAACCCCACCCCCTTTATGTCCCATCCATATTCCTGAGTGGGCGCGAAACTTGAGTAACCAACTTTCTCTCTCTTCTCAGCCCTTCATAGTGCCATTTGTATTCTTCCCGAATATAAAAGAAAAAGAAAAAAGGAGGAAAAAAAAAAAAAGAGGAGCAGGAAAAATAAAAAAAAATCAAATAAAAATAAACCTTGATCGCAATCTAAAGCCTAAAAATAGACGACAATGCAAAATTACAAGTAAATTTACTGTAATTTGGTTTTAAAAAACTGCACTTTGATTGGGATTATATTTTTTCTATTGACCCCAGCAGCGGAAGAACATTGTAAACCAAAGTACAGGAGAAGGAGGAGGTTGAGGGATAAAATAGGGAGGAGGAAAAAAGAAAGGGAAAGGGGAGGGTATAGAATCCATTATTTGCTGGCCTTTTCACACAAAATGGCGTTTGGACCCAACCGCACGAACAAAATCAAATCGATGAGCCGCCATTTTAAGCTCATCAATGAAGGTTTCTGGCTGAAACACTTAGCAAGAACAATCTCTCTTCTCATTCTTCCCCTTTATGCACTCGAAAAAAGACGTGTCCAGTTGACCATTGGCATATTGCCTGATGTACTAGTTGCGATTTTCTCAGTGCTTCGAACGAAATTTACAGTAGACTGCACATGGCTAAGGGCTTTTTCTTTAATCGCAAGCTGTTGTTTCAGACTCATTTGCTCCATTTGGTAACTGGAGTAAAATCGACAAGACATTTGGCTCCACATTTACACTCCTCCTTCCTCCTCCCCTTTTACTGACAAAGTATTCGTGTGCTTTGGTGTGGTGGTGGCTTATCTAAGGGGATTTCCGCACATTGATTCATTGTATACAAGGAATAAATTTACTCTCTTTTAATGAATGTTTTTTACTTGCACTATAAACACTATAATTCATCATTATTTCAGGTAAAGTTGCCACCTCTAGCCTCTACGGATTACGTGATTTACAATCATCTAATAGCTGTCGTAATAAACATAACTTTTAATGTAGGAAATTATTTTTACATTACAGCTCCGTGAGCAAGAGGCGAGGAGGTCTTTACATTTTTATGTAACTATCAGTGTATATAGACTACAATGGCGGCGCAGCTGTGGAGATATAAACAAATTTATCTCTACCTACCAATTTGGAGTCGAAACCAATAAATAATGATTCACGCGACAACGTTTAACTCGTACGCTAAGCTAATTCTAATTTATCTTATGTCAAAACAAGTACATAATTAACATGCGATTACTGAGAACCGGCGCATCGGAGCCCAAATCACCCAAAATGGTCACGTAACATATTTTTTTAATCAACCCCACATTTTTTTAACGATTTTAATTAAAAACTTTGAGGGAGTCATTACGATGCAAACTCACTTCATTTTTTCAAATATAAATTTCATAATTCGCTCGGTAATTATCACTTCAATTTAAATCCCGTCGTTGACAAGAGTAATCAAAAGTATGCTTTTCGATGTTATAGTACAAAGACTTTGTACATTGAAATGTCAAATCGCTTTTCCAATATTCCTGAAGTGCTTGCCTCATTAGCCTTAGTTGTAATGGTCTCCCAGTGCCGCGCTTAATGGCAGGGAGGAATGCACAACCATTATTCCTCAAGTCGCTGTTGGTGTTAACCTTGAAGGAACCTTACCAGCTACACAATGGTTTCAAATCATGGACTATTGCTGAATTGGATAATTCTTTGTCTCGAGTAACCCTCGAGGTTAAGCAGTAAGTTTCAACGTATTTCAATAACTCGGTATAATGAGCGAAGTGGAATATTTCTACTTTCTAGCTTTTGTCACAGCTTGCATTCGTTAGCACTAGAAAGAGGGCCAAACAAGAAAAGAAAAGAAAAGAAAAGAAATCGACATTTTTCATTTAAATTTCAATGGACACTCGTTTCTTTTTTTCTCCTCTCGCATAATTGTGTGCAAATATTCTGTTCTGCCCTTGTTATATTATTTTCTTGTTGTAAAAAAAATGTTTTCTCTTAAAATATCTTTTCCAAGGTCCAATAATAAGGCTACCAATAATAGATCCATGGCTCCTTTCATTCCTGACATTTAAAATTAACTTAAAGAATAAGGTTAAAAAAAATAAAACTTGATCTTATGTAAGGCTTTTAATGAGAAAAATGTCTATTTTAGCCTTGTAACATATCTTTTTATTATAAATGCTTAATTAGTTCATATTAATCTCTTATTTCAAGGAAATTCGAGAAACAACAAGCTCGTCAGTTGTTGTTTTTGTTCTCTTATTTTTTTGTACAATGTTCTCATTCCTACATTTCAAACCCCGGGTATTGACCCAATCAAACGAAGGCAAATGCACTCGTGACTCTCCCTACGTTTTCGCCATCTGTGGTTGAAAACCAACACTTTTTTTGCAGCAGATAGTAAAAAGAAATCAATTCTCGACAAAATATTAATAAAAATAAATAATCAAGAAAATAAGGAAATATTTTTCCACGAAGCTGTGGCACTCTGAACGAAAAGGATGTTTGTTCCACCCACCCAAAGCATGTTGTATTCAATTTAATGTAACTCGTTGCACTGCATGGCACAGAAACTTGACATCCTCATTCACCATAAATACACTAAATGACAGAACAGGGGGAAAAAAAACTTTGGAAACGGATGAAACCTTCAATGCGACAACTAAACATAGATTTTTATCAATGCCACGCATGAAAGAACCAGCTCAATGTTCAAAATATGAATATATTAAAAGAAATTTTTCTCAACTAATGTCACTACAGGAAATGTTTCAGGAACAGACCCACAAAATAAAAAGAGCCCTTTCAAATTTTACAGTAGAATCTGAAATGTCTCACCAAAATAGTCCACGTCATCTGGGTCTATCAGGTGTTTCCAAAAGGGCAAGTAATCCAACTTTGAACCGCTCACTAGTAAATAAAAAAATACAGTTCGTTACGTGACTGCGAGCTGTGAAATTTAAATATTCGTGCTAAAGCACAAACAGTATTGTGCAGATAAACATACTAACAGACATATTTGTAAAGTAACAATCACGAAGTTTTAATAACAATTAATGCTCCTTTTTTTAATTTTATATCTATTTCCACTTTTAATTTTTTTATTTTTATTTTATAGGGAGGGTCAATAAAAAAAAATGGTTAATTTTGCCACTTTTTTTCCTTCTTGCCATTATTCTCACACTACGACTCGAAGAAAAGAAATAAAAAGGGATAATTTTCTTTTGTGCAATGTATTCATTTTGCCCGTAGGAAATCAATTGAATCACAAGGGAGAGTCTATATGTAATAAGAGACTACATTAAACGCAACTCTTGAAAAACGATAAAGATTGTATGACGGAGAATTAATTAAATTAATTAAAACTTGTTTTATGGTGTTACTTTATTACAGATACTTTCTTATCTATTATACAACAACTCTTTCAACTGTTTAGATTATCGTCGAGATAAAATTAACTTTCCTGACGGCAACGCATCTACATTACAATTGATTAAATTCGTTGCATTACCCATTTAAACCAATTGAAAATTGTCCAATCGACTAATTATTTATTAACCCTTAGAAATTCACTAACTAATTTTAATTGTGCTAAATAACAACTGTTATATAATTCATCCAACTAATTGCATTAAAGAATGCACTTAAAAATAAATAAATAAATAAATAAATAAATAAATATGAACAAAACAAAACAAAATGAAAAAAAGAAAGACAATATTTCATCGAACACCTCCAGTGAGAAAAGAAGAAAGCAAAAAAAAAAAAAATAAAAAAAAAAATAAAAATAAAATAAAATAAAAAAAAGCAACAACAATGAAGTGTTCGGCTGTGAATGAGTGGCGGGACTCATGGCGGAGTTAGCCATAAAGATAACAGAATGGTGCTATAAAATTTCAAGTGGATATAGACATATATACCTAACGAGACAGCAGCCACATAAGGGACGTTTGGCTATGAGGCCATCAAGGACGATTGTCCTAGAACGACGTCGCTGATGGTGGGTTTCCCTTCGTCTTCCAGACGCCTCTCTTTAGAAGACCGTAAACCCAACTCCCAAGTATTCAATAAAACCGTTTTCTTTCCCGCAATGTGAACGTAAATAGGCGATCTGTTGAAGCCGTGATCTAGCTGCCACCCACTATAAATACGGAAGCCGGGCCGAACGACTCGCACAAGCCGAGCAAAAGGTTCAACAGATTGGGCACGTATATGTAAAGTCTCGTTGCTGGTCACAAACGAGTGGTCGTTAAACAATTTGCGCGGTGTTCCTCTATGCCGACCGAATATCACCTTGAGTGGTATAAATGGACCTATTTTGGCCAAATTGTGTGCTGCTAAATCGCCTCATTGTCCTTTCCTCAAAACCGTTTCCCGCATGTCATAGCCACCTACTTCCCCCAACCTCTTCTCGTTTAATTAGGCTGTTAGCAAATGCTTCTCGAAATTGGTGAGATATGGCGAAAACACCACTAACACACGTCTAAACGAGCCACTCAAAAATTTGTCCACTCCACTTCGCCCACCGATGCATGCGTTTAGAAATGAATGAATGAGATGAATGAATTGCTTAATCACATTTAGATAGCGAAACATGGGATTTATCAAAACGCAATGTGCCACACCGTGCCAACTCACCGCCTAAACGCAGCTTAGTCACTTAATACCACACTCGCACGCTTTTCGGACCTAAATGAATAATTCTCACCTAATCCTTATTTTTGCCTTCATCGTTTATGCGTACGAATCATGCTTCCATCGCTTTGTAATCATCATCTCGCTCGTTTTGATGCTTCCACTAATAAAACAAAAGGTAAGTGCAACCACCTCTTTGCCTTTGCACATATCTAAATGGTGACGTTTCGCTGTTTTGTAAGTCAATCACATTTAGTCAAGTGCTCCCACGAACAAGGAATGTACTATCAGTGGACCGTATTGGCTCGGTATATCCGAGTGCAAGCTCATATTTAATTTATTAGAAAACGGAAGCCAACGTTCAACCAAGTCAATTCAAATGAGGCTGTAAAGTTTCCAGCGTCATTGGGCTAGAATCTTAAGGCAGCTCCAAATGTTTCGTATCAGCCAAGCTCCACTACACTTTGATATATATATATATATATATATAAAAAAAAGAAAAAAAAAAGAAAAAAAAAAAAAGAACAACATGAACTATTGTATATCTATTCACTCAGAAGAAAAAAAAAATGTTTTATCCATTTTTCTTCCAACCCGATATCTATCACACAAGAAAATGGCTATCAAAAAGTTTGGATACCGAAAATCAGAGTAAAATATATAAATAATATATTATAAAATTTACAAGTATATTACTAATAAGCTTTCAGTTATCCACTATGCATATAAGAAATATTTTTAAAACTCAGTCTTCCAGTGATATTTTAAATAAAAAATAAAACATAAATGATGGAGGCATTTCATGTATGGTGGTCCCATACATCATTCAAGAAGGACAAGTCATCAGACTGAAAACTTTGGCCACCGAGGTAAGCACGAACCTGATTCAGTATGCAAGAAGGAGTAAGCGAGAAAGTAAAGGACAAGAGGTCGGGCACGAAATTGCAGCGAACCAAGAGAGAAAAAAAAAATTGCCAGCTAAAACAACGAAAGTTAATTAACGTCAATCTCAATTTCAAAGGAAAATACAAGTACAAACATTTGCCAGATCTGGACGACACTGTTTAAAATCAACCCGTTTTTCCCCCCACCAGAGAATGAGTAAAGCGAATCATTACCCGTGACTGTCCTAAATTGCTAATGGTCATGTCGTGTCAATGAACGAATGAATTGAAGAGCTCTGTAACTTATCCTCTCCTTCTAGCAACCATAAAAAAAAAAGAGAAAGTTGTTTTTCTACACCTTGCTCGTTCTATACCGGTAAGGCACGTGCCTCATTGTACTTCCAGCCTATTAACGTTTAAGGACCCTGGTTTTCTTTATGTCCTGCCCTTTGGGTCATAGTAAATTAAAATTTAAAACTATTAAGGCGTGGTTGCGGCTTCAGGTTCTACTAAAAGTAATCTGCTGGTGCGTCTCTATATTTATAGCGATTTTTTTCTTAAAGGAAAAAGTGGAAGAAGAATGGCCACTTGTTTTTCTAGGTAACTCGATTATGGGGTTTTCCTAGATTAAATTCCGATATTTTTTTTACCTTTTCCTGAAAATACCTCGAGCTTAAAATATTTTATTAATTTATTTCTTCAAACTTCACGGTACAATTGCAAAGAGAGAAATTTAATTTTTTTTTTTTTTTTTTAATGAAACCAGTTGTTGTTCCTTTTAAAACGTGTTAACATTTATCCAAATTTATGATGACTTTTTTCTCCCGTAATTACGATTCCAAATTAGTTCGATAAATCTTTCTATGGTTTTCGTACAACATATATTTTTAAAAAATAAAATCTTACATTGTTTTTAAAACCTAAAAGCAACAAATAAAAAAAAATGTACGGAAGAAATATAATAAAAATAATTTAGTAAAAAAATGACAGTATCGATTTGGGTGGTTTGTAAGGTGCAGTAAGTAGATTGGTTCGAAAAGCGGATACAAAAGACAACGAGCCTAATGACAAGCGAGGAATTAGGATTCATCTCACGTTTCGCTTTTCATCCCACGTACATGCCGCCAAAAACTAATGATTAACTTTTTCGTTTGAGAACATCAAAAGACTTGCCCCTTGAGCTCAATATGACAGTAGTTGATTAAAGCTAAGAGAGAAAACCCCTTCCACTACTTCCATACAATTCGAGCTTAAATGTAACTGGAGGTGCTCAATAAATTGTGCTATTATACCAACTGCAAATTCGTGACTCTGCGCGTATTACAAGATGACGAGGTGTGAACGCGTCCACCTTACTAGTACAACATTATACGGGCAACATAAACGCTGTGTTTGCTTTGAAATAGGCTTAGACGCATTGCAACAACGGTTAAGCCTTAAGCTCCTCTATCGAGCCGTTATGGGCCAAGTGTGGGGGGATGAAACCAAGTGTGATGTGTACTGGGCGTGATGGAAGAGCGACGGGGGAGAAGACGGAAGAGCCTCGACTCTCACACCAATGGCCAGAATTCATCCAATGCGGCGTGATGTTCGCGCAACGAGCAAGGAGGGTTGCCTAGAAACCACCTGCTTTTCCCTTGCCAATCGAAAGTAATCTGGGCCTGAGGTTCTCCCCACTCCATTCGCGCGATTTCTTTCAAATGAAGTGAACGTCAATATTGGAAAAGGTGGCGAGAGAGAAGGGTTGAGAGAGAGAGAGAGAGAGAGAGAGAGAAGGAGAAAAAAAAAGGTGGTGGTGGGCGGAGAGGAAGGGAGGCAGAGGCAGACAAGATTGTGTTGTGCTTGCCATATTTTCCGAGAAAATGAACAACACAGATGAAATACATATGCGCCGAGAGTAAGGCCCAAGAGGAAAAGGACGAACGGAGGGGGATGAGGGTCTTATGTTATTTGCAAGCAAAGTGGCAAATAAATAACCATGAATACACGTATGCTCTTTGGACGTTCTTTTCACTTCATTTTCCAAAACAGCTCCAGCTGCGAGATGGATAGAATTTTCTATCAGGGCTTCACTGCACGATTTCCCCCTTATAATGTATTCAAATAGTAAAATCCAATTGCACGGAGCAACACTATTACACCTGTCTTCACTACTCACTCACAATTTCCCGATTTAAATTATCTTTTTTAAAACTTCAATAACACAATAAAGAATGTTTAAAGAGAAAAATAATAAAATACAATGACTCTATCTAACCACTTACTCAATTGTTGCTTTTTATAGAATGTCCATTAGAGGGAAAGCCACAATATACTTGTAGACGCCAATGTTGGATTTCATCTAATGAAATGGTTGACGGAGTTTTTCTCCCCAACTCCACTAAAAACAATTTTTATTACACTTTTTCTGGAGAAGCGCCCACACATTTCAAATGTTTTTGCTGGATTAGTAAAATTTACCATTGTATTAAAAAAAAAAAAAGGAAAAAAAAATCGCTCTATATATTATGCCAAAACCAAAAAATATATTTATTACATTTTTTTGGATCGTTCTAGGTTATAATAGATGTTTGCATCACGAGGGTGCACACAGCGAACGTGGCATTTTTAAGATTTCCGTTCTTTTCGCCCAAAGATGATTGCCTTCCTTCAAAGTCGTTATACTGTTTCTTTTTCTTTATTATTGGCTAGCTCGTAAACATATCAAACAAAAAGGAAAACTGCTTAGAAATATGAAGCACAGACTAAATTCACATGCCTTTCGCTTAAGAATTTCACACATACCATTTTTTAAATAAAAAAAAAATAAGAATTTATTCTGATTGATCTATCCATTACTTTTCGTCTTTTCATAGCTGAAAAACAAACATTCGACTGTAATATCTTAAATAAAAAAAGAAAAAAAAATGATATCAAAAAAAGAAATAAAAAACTGATAAATTTACACAACTAAAACGTGATTGGATTCGTTATTCCCTCATCTGAGCTCCCTTTTTCCCACTGAAAGTACAGCACCTATACCCATTTATCATGTCGCACAACGTTCTCCCTTCACAGACAGAATTTAATATATTTATTAATAATTACGCAAAAGTGCCCGCTTGCTTTTTGCATTTTAATTGCATCAAGCAAAAGCCTACCCCAAAATTTAATGTAATTATTCTTTTAAAAAATAATACCTACGTTTCAGAATAGGTTACGACTTCCATTTCGGCTTCTTAATGTATTTTTGCTTTTAATTGGAAATGTTATGTATACTTGCTTAGTTCAACGTAAAAAAGTTTTAATGTACGAGTCATCAATACGAATGGGAGCATGTGGGTTGGGAAAATATGCATAGTAATAATGTTCTCTTCAACTTTTCTTCTGACAAATTACTTTTGTGCATTACAAAAAAAATTAAAAGCCCTTCCAGCAGAACAAGCATAACACGCATGGCTGAAATGCAATTTCAAGATGAGACCAGTACTTCTTCCCTTGAAGTGCTCAACTTGCGATTTCTCATGTCACTCTAAGAAGTGAAATTTAAATAAGCTCTGAAATATTCAGCATCAACTTCATTTTATCTAACTTGCCACCAATTTAATTTTTTTCAACTACCCGGTATTTGCTCATATTTTCATTGCTCAATATCATTTAAAAGAAATAATTCAGTAATATATTGATTTCAATGTTAATAAAATGTTCAATATTTTCCTGCAGCTGTGCAACAAAAGGCAATTCTTTCAAAACATTTGGAAAAACACGATTTACCTCTTACACAGTAAGAATAAAAATTTTATATTTATTATTTATAGTTATTGCATAACTTTAACTTCCACACCAGGACAACAGGAAGAATTTTTAGTGACCTTCTATATATTCATGTGAAATATACCAACTCGCTCGCTCAATACAGGAAAGAATCTACAATTCCACCCTGCACAAAGTTGACATACATTATTATTTATTAACCCATTTAAATCACATTTTCAAAGCTACATTCTACACAAACATCAGTGAAATATTTAATGCGACCTGCACAAGCACAAAAGCTATCTACAGTTGTTTTGGACAATTCATTGCATCCTTCGAAAAACACAACTAAATTACAACAGCTGTTATTAACAAAAAATATATGAAACAAATAAAGTTGTTTATTTTGTTGTTTCCTTTCTTGCACTGTACTGTATATATACGAGTATACTGTGCACACGTACACTTTAGTATAAAAATCACTTTTAGTAATGACTCGCAGTGAATGTCTGTTCTTTATTTTTTTTTCTTCTTATATATATATATGCGAGTACTGCGTATATACTTGTTTCGCGGTAAGATGGTTGGTGAGAAGAATAGACAAAAGTTTCATAATGCACTTTGATTTGTAGCAAATTTTTCCACCAAGTACTGGAGGTCGTTTCGTGGAGAGTGCAATGAAGCTAGCTTCATAAATCCAATGAAGCTTCTCAGCTGTCTTAACTCTCAACTTGCAAGGAACTCTCATTTCATTCGACCGCACTGGACATGCACCCTGATGCAATTTACGATCAAAGGTGGCACACTCTGAAATCCAACAGCGAGAAGCATTTCTAACTGCGTTTCAACTCCTAAATTCATCAGAAGGCGGTGCAATATATGTGGCTACAACCTGACCCGCCTATCTGATTAGATCATGAAAACATTTCTTTCTCATTATATCTGCAACAGTGTCACATCCATTCTATTAAAGCTAGCAACAAGCTGAATTCTCGAGTGTTGTGCAAAATTTCCAACTCCGAATTCGACATTCTTTCAATAAGAAAAGTTTGTCCATTTCCTGTTTAGCAATTTGTTTTAACTGTTGTGTTTTATATTAGATTTTCCCCGTTTAGGTGTATTACATGCATTTCACAAGCACCTGTCTTATAAAACCTTGCCTTTTTATCTCTTTGCCTATACAATGGGCAATGCGTGCTGTAAGCCTTTGTATGCATTATCTCTTGCAGCGCGTACGCTTGGTAAAACAGGGGAATTGAATGCTCGCAAATGCCTTAGCAAACCTACACAAGCTATTATATTCTACAATGCTGAAATAGGTACGCACAAAATTTCAACTCTGTCAGAAAAAGATAAAACTCCTTGAGTGACTTATGAAAATTCACTTTTACATCGGTTGAAAAAGGAAATCAGCTCAGATTCCATTTCCTACCATTCCTTATATCTATGTAGGAACGTATAATGGCTTTTGTCCTGCTTTACTGTCTGTTTTGCACTCTCCCTCAAGCAACTACAGCTTGCAAGAAGCGAGAAAACAATATTGAACTGAGCTTCAATTTACTGGAAACTTCCACAGACACCTCTCATGTTTAGTCGCCCCTCTCATACGAGTCAACTTTTAAATTCGTTGGCTCGTACAAAGCTGCTGAATCCAAATCTATGTAACAACCCATCAGGGAAACTCTCATACCGGAAAAAAAGTTGGCACTGAAGAAAAAAAAATAAAAAATAAATTGGAAAAATGTTTTAAAGTTGCAACTGCTTTAAGATCTAAATTTAATTTGAAAATTTTTTTTTCCCAACACCAAACTGACCTATGACGTGAGATAACAACTATTTTTGCCACCGCATAAATTATACATGTATAAGGGCCTCAACTTAATTATTTAACCTTGGCTAAGTTACGTCTTTTTAAATACTTATTAATCTTATCTACTAGCAGATCTAAGTCCTGAAGGAAGCCCTTTGCCCAAGACTAGATTTATAAAGGCCCATCCAAACCTCTCATTAATACTGTTAGTCAGTCGTATGTCTGTCAGTAAAAACGAGAAACGGTCAAAAAATGAGTCCAGGAAGAACGTGATCCCACCTGTTCACGAAAAGCCACTTTATCAAGATTAATTATCATCATAAATAGGTTCTGTCGTTTTAGTCAGTCGTAAAGCATTAGTGCAAGTCGCGAAAAAAATGCCAGAAATGCGCAAATCATTATCCGTGGGATTTATTTATTTATTTATTTATTCTTATTTCTTCCCCTCTGAAAAAATGCGTGTTTTAAGGGCGCCCTGGATGACTTCTAATTGACAAGCTAACATCATTCCCAAGTAGCGATGCATTTCGCATGTTGATGTAGTTACTCGGGCTGTTGATGCAAAATAACGTTCAACTAATGTGGCAGTTTCTGACACTAACAACGTACTTAGAAGCCAGATTTTCTACGAGTTTAACCGGCTTAATTTCTCCGTCGGTACTCATGAAAAGTGTTTAAGAGCAAACTCACTGGGATTCTGTTGCAAGCATGGATGAGAAAAGCGGTCTCGCTGGACCCAAAACGAAGCTAATATTCTCTTAATGGAAGCCTGAGACGAACTCCACTATCAAATCAAAGGAACAAAACTACTCCCCATTTGCATAAATCAGACGCTTCACTTATCAGATTTCTACGTTCAAATCTTCGCACGCTTCGCAATGGATTCTTAAACGCTCTTGACAAACGCTGGTCAATGACTTCTTTTGCGGTCTCGATTTACACTATCGTTGCCTAATAAAACGGCAATATAACATTACACCGACGAGCCATACTGACTAATTTAATGATCCACTTTTCCAACTTGTATTGCGCATTGATGTGCTTTGCTAAATTGGTCAACCCATGCCATACACTTGGCCCCCAAGCCACTCACGCGTGCACTATAAATGGCATACTTGCTTCCGTTTTTTTTTTTCTTTCATCTTTTAAAAGGGCACTTATAAATTTACATTTCAACAGATCGTATATCTTTGCTCATGCTATTTATGACACATATTTTACATTGGAATATTCACAAGATGAATCTGTAATTTAAAAACCACTTAAACTGTTTACATAAAATAATTTAAATTCTATTCTTCTTTAATACAGTCTTCGCCACTTCGCATTAAGCGCCAGCTAGGCACAAGAAAAAAGTTTATATATTTCTTTTTTATTCATTAATACAGAATAACGTATTAAAATTCACAAGTTGTTTAACTTTTAAGTAATTCATGTCGCCTTTGCTGCCATTTCCGCTTCTGTGATCACAATGCGAAGAAAATGAGGTGCGAAAGAATGAATAAAGCAAACTTGCTCACCAAAAAAAAAAAAAAAGAAAAAATATATAATACTGGGCGTTAAAACTAAAGAGAAATCTAATAAAATCCGTGCTTTGCCCTAGCTGAATATGTGCCACGAAATAAAGTGAGCAACTGCGCCAAACATCTATTACCATACGCATTATACTTCAAAATAAGCTCGGAAATTATGATAACAACCCCTTAACTTTTAAATCTCAAGTTCATTTACACCAGCGAAAATCAATTTATCGACGTTTAATGTTGACAAAAAAAAAATTAACGGGTCTATATTTAGAACATGAAAAAATAATGTTAGTAACATTGTTTTTGCGTTCTTTTCAATTATATCACACTACCGTATTTAAAAAATATAAACATATAAAAAAAATAAAGTTAAAAGTTATAAAAAAAAAAAAAAAAACATTCTATGGGACTTCCTCAGTGAAACCAATTTTATACAGTGAATTAAGGAACGGTATAACCCTTTTTGTTTATCTTATCTCATCTGAAATACTATAATAAATGGAACTTTTCGTCTCATTGGAGGGTCAGAGTCAAAAGATGTTTGCTTGTTTTGTCTTTCTGCTCCCGTTTCTGGCTATTCTCCAGAGAACAGATGCAACCCGGCTACATATCTCAGATAACAGTACATATAGGCAAAGAGGGGAAAAAATCGCCGTGGCTGCACTTGTACAAGCCACATTTACAGTCCAACAAAGTTTGTTTTCAAACCTCTGCAATTCGAGTCGCGACGAACCGCGTCTTTTATATACCGAATATTGCAAACGCTCATACTTATTGATCTTTTGTCTTATCGATTGCTTTCAGCCCTTTGGGACCCCTCCCTGCTGCACCCATTCTTCATACCTCGTTTAGCTAAAGAGATATGACGCCTACCAACATTCTCAAACAAATCTATATATAGGGCTCTAAGGAGCTTAAAATTGAACAACTTTCGCCTCACATCAACACTGCAATTGCTCTTAAAATTCTTAACTCAAGTTTTTCCTTCAACTTTTTTTTAAGGTAAATTAGTAAAATATTCTATATTCACAAAAGCATGCTTTTAAAAAATTTAACGGCATTGTAAAATGTCCAAATACATGTCTTCACATCTCGGTATGTATGTAATTTGCATAAAAAATCATTCTCACACTTTGTTTTTTTTCTTCCTTCTTTTCCCCTTCGAGCAAAAAGATAGTTCCTCGCTTACGCAATTTCTTTCAGTCCATTTACAAGAATTGCAGATTTTCTTTTTTTAGCCAACCAACTTTATTCTTTTCTAGTGAAAAAAAACCAACAAAGAGGAAAAAAAACGGTTGAAGCCCAAAAAAGCAAAAATTGCAGCATCAGAGTGGAAAGAACTGGTGGATTCAAGCTAATTACTGTGGCGTCAGTTGACCATGGGGGTAATTGGTTTTGACAAAGCTAGCACACCAAGGCCGTCTTCTCTTCATCCAATCCTGCAGACGATTCAACTCACGCTGGGTCTTGCCATTCCAGTCGGTGTGAGTTCTCTTCTGATTGGGGAGAAGTCCATGGCCCCTTGGGTGGTGGGACAATCAAAAAACGCCAGAGGAAACTTCAAGCTGCCAATTTCAGATGCAATACCGTCACGAAGTCCAATCTTTTTTTTCTTTTTCCCCCTTCTTCAACTCACCAGCGAGTAAAAAAATGATTTTTATTCTTTTTCTTCCCTATATCATCAACCACCAGTCCCACTATACCCATAAGCCTGAGACATCAAGAAGGGTTCAATTAAGTGCTAGAAATTACATTGTAACCATCTTCCATTCGGTGGAAGAAAAAAAATTCACCATAGCAACTAAAACCTACTCGTCGCTGAATTCCGTCATACAAATGGCCTTTTTGCTATTAAACCGAGTATAATTTCCCCCAGAATTAAGACTTCATAAACGGAGCGAATTTTGCCTGTAATCCAATGCAAGGGCAGTAACATACGTGACACGTGTGACCAAATGATTCAACATGTTTTTGCAAATTTTAAATTTCAGTAGCGTGTCATTTATTGTCATAATATGTTTATTTTTTAAATTTACGCATGGACGAGAACTTTAGTTTGGTACAATGACAGAAGGAAGAAAATGCAATTAAATCAATCGCTACTGATAAAAGTAATAAAGGAACCACGCTTAGAAAACAGTCATCTGTTCTGTTGTGCTTGATTGCAACCACACCGCCTCCAATAATATGTTTACTGCAGATTCGTGTGTTTTAATTCACGAAACAAACTCATTAACACCTCCCATGCGAATAAATAAAAAATAAATAACAATACATACTCCGCTTGTCAAAACACTATCCATAACTCAATGTATAGATCGAACGAGGAAAAATAAAATAAAAAACATAAATGAAATAGTTCATATTGAATGACTCGAACAATATTTGTCACCAAACGGATGACAGAAAAATTGCAGGAAGTAAGAAGAAATCCTTGTAGCAATAACGCTCAAGTCTTTCCTTCCTCGTTAGTGTGACGTAACGCTTAACAGTCGTCCTTGGTCGTAGCATAGAAAGACAATAAGTGTTGAAAGTGACGGGGGAGTGCAGGAGGTGAGACGAGGGAGAGTGTAGGCAAGGATTTATTTTACAAGCACAGCCATTGAGTCGGGTTGTAAAATGCACGGGGTGGGCAGTTTGTCCTGCGGGAGAGCCTTAGACGACTTTCTTCCAAAGCGATCCTGTGGCTTGCTCTTGTAATAAGACTGAGGTGACTTTTTGCCACGGGCATGGCCAATTGACACCATAAAATTATCAGGGAAACCCTCTTTCAATTGCAGCACACACAAAAGAAGAGCGAAAACAGCCGAAAGCAATGGCAATGCAAAATAAAAATTCCCTAACACTTGCGTAATTACACACCCTATACTGTACTCTCCATTTCTTTTCCTTCCCCCTCCCCCCACCCCACTCTACTTTCACTCTTCTGTTTACCTTCAACTGCACACCAGTGCGTAACAATTTTTTTCTTTCTCTTATCTTTCGGATACAGTATCACAATTGAAAAAAATGATTTGGATTATGAATTTAGAAGGAAGTGGTCGAAAAGAAAAAATGAAAAGAAGAAACGGGAAAAAGTGCTCCACGTGTGTTTTCTAAGCTACATACATCAGTCACACATGAACGCAAAATAAGCAGCAGGACATAGGACGGTGAGTGATATTCCTTCATCCGCATCGTAATAAGTCTTATCATTTAAAATAAATACACGGTAGCTCATTCAAACTTCACAAAAGATTCAATACAATCTATACGAAAACAATAATTTAGTTTTGTAAAGCGCATCCCATTCCTACAGCGAAAACATTTAAGATTTAAATTGTTATTAATCCATATTGAAATTGAATATCTCATGCATTTGGAAAGAAAAAAAATATCTTTCAGTATCAATTTAATGATAAATGGTTGACGTATAGCGGTTTTTATGCTAAGTATTCATTCGCAGCACGTGGCAACATTTTCTCATTTTTTTCCCTCTTCTTTTTCTTTTCCTTCTAACACATCCCCTCATGTTAAAGCGCTGCACTCGAGTGGTTTCACGAGATACATTTGTATGCAGGGTCCTATAAACCAAAAGTTTGACATGGCAGGTGGGTGGAGGGAGAACTAGTGTAAAAAATTTACAATCAAGCAGTGCATAAGATTGAACTTGATAAAAATGTCTACCTGCAAGTGGTAGGCCGCATGCTTTGCAATTTTTTTTGGGGGGAGACAAAGACAAAGACAAAGAAAAAGGGGCCTCCTCCCTAAAATATATTTTAAAAATAATGAGAGAAACCAGCAGAGGTCTAACAAGCCCTCTTACCTACTCGAGAACTTTGATTGGAAGATAGAAAAGATATCCACTTTTAAAATAAGACCAATCGTTCGCTACGTGTTGGTGTTACAAAACAAAAATAAAGAGAAACCTAAAATACTATAAAATTCCATTATTAATTTAAAATTTCAGTTTTCCGCAATAAACATCGACGTCCGACGCTCGAAAAACATGAAGCGATTAAAATAATAAAAGTTTGTTGCCCCATAAATCCGACTCGTAAACTTATTCAAAGACGATAAAAGCAGGAGTAAAAATTTCAACTTCTTAAAACAGAGCTAGGTGAAATTATTAATGAATAATTCGAGCGCTCACACACACTAAATAGATCTCTAAACGGAAAGATCACCCCATGGTAGCAGTTTAGTTTCCACTTGATAAAATGCCGTGATAAACGTCGTAACTTTTCAGTAAATGCCAATTTGGCTAGACTAGCATTGACTCTATGTTACAGGAATATTAAAGGGAAATAGCCCATCAAACGTTTATTGCTGATACCCTGGAGTTGTTAGCACCACCATAACGTTGAACAAGAGGGGCAACTGGCAGTCAAGCGAAGGGACAGTGGGATTACCCGCACATTTTACTACAAACCGTACTATGTTCGGTCCACGTGGTGAACATGTGGTAAAAGGAAGCTGCAGTTTATGAATGAAACCATCAAACTGATTGCCCTAAATACTCTAAACGTAGAAAAGGCAATGGCTAAGGGCCATTATTTACATCTCCATTAGCTTAACGGGCCTTTCGCATAATGAGACCAGCATTTTTTGCTCCCTTAAAGTTGAAGGAAAAGAATGAGGGAAAAAAAATTAACTTGATTTCGATTTCAATTTGATTTGTTTAAATATTTTTATTTATCTTTATTTTTTTCCCCTCACGAATACCAGATATTCGACTTTTCTTTTTAATTTGATATTGTATAATTATTCTCTTATCAAAACGTGATTTATTCAGACAGGTTGAAGGAGACGAGAGGAAGGAAAAAAAAAAGAAATAAAAAGTTGCAAACTTTTTTCTCGTTTAACTCTTACTTATTTTTCACCCAAATACCCAAATGAGTCGTTTTTCTAATGGGTAAATCTTGCATCTAGGTGGAGTGTAATCAAGACTGACTTTATTGATAAGTTGCGCTTGCTTTTCGCCCCAATTCTCTAGCGGGTGATCACGAGCCACTATCTAGAAAAATAATGGAAGTTACCAAAAACTTATTCCCAAGTGGCCTCCCGCATTACTTTCAGTGGCCATGAGCAAATTTATATATATGACTGGCTACTGTTCTACACCACATCACACACATTCCCCCATTTACTTTTTTTCTTTTCCTTGTTTTCCTTTTTCAGCGACTACATACATGACCGATTTCCCTCATACATCACAAAAACACCCTAGTTTTTCTCATTATTCTTCCAATGCAATTTAATTAAGTCTAATTGATTAATTCAGTTTACCATTCTAATCGTGAGACGTGGCGCCATAAATCCTACTTTTTTCTCAAGAAAAACGAGCGAAAACAAGCTCGTATTGCGCACTACGCCGTACTAGCCATGTTGGGAGGAGAAACGAGCGGTGGAGGCCATTTTGCGAGCCGTTGACTGATGATAACTGCTGGCATCAGGAGACTTATTTACCTGAGCCTTTATTATCATAACACGGCATTTTCATGGAGAAACGAGATTCCCCTGACGAACTTTTAATCGCGACTTCAGCTTATTAAGACACGGCTTTTACAACGCATTACAACATCATCACATCAAAATTTTCAAAGATTATCTGCTCGTAGCGAGACGGCAAAATGGCGGATACATTCCTTTTTTCATGAAACTGGAGCACAAATAACACTCAGTTTCTCGCTCGTTTAGAACTCTACATTTTGACCGTGTGTTTATGATAAATGCTGATAAAACATAAAATCAGACCGCTCGCTAGATTAAAGGAATTAAATGCAGTATCACTCTTCAACACCATGTTCAAAATAGATATGAAATGTATAGAATTACACTAATAAAAAAAACAAGCAAGAAATATTAGAAAAATATAGCAATGAAAGTGTTCATTTATTTGATTAAATTTACACTAATTCTAATCAAAATAAATCTAATTTTTTGTGCAGTAAAATAAACAATTTCACATCTATTTTTTCCGGCGTTGAAAAATGCAACACATGGCGACAAATACCTTATGGTATAGTTAGCACACAAAATAAAATAAGATAAAATTAAACTGCTGAAAACCCTATAGAGAAAGACATTTCCTAAATAAACTACAAAATTTATTTCCAGAAACTTACCACCTGCGTCCATTTCACGCGCTTCGAAACCGTATACAACTATGTATACCTTTTCACGAGAGAACACATCGCATTTTCTTTCCACCTCGTAATGCTTTTCCTCATTTGCATTAAAATTGTCTTATGTATACATATATATGCACAAATTTAAGCGCTAAATTATTTTGCTATTTAATACATTAAACTCACAATGTATATCAGACAATTGAACTGTGCTTTTTACCTTACCTATTACGCAATGAGAAGGCTACTTCGAAGCTTTGTATTTACAATATTTAGTGTCATTTTTTTATTTCTTTTCTCCTATTTCTCACCCTTAAAATATGTCAAATCTCGCTCACATTTTTTTTTTTGGCTTGAAAATTATTTTTCCTTTACTTCAGGAGAACTCTAGAGGACTAAAAGCGAACGAGGAGGAAAGAAAACAGCTCAGCTAATGAGATTCAGGAACTCCACACACGCCGCA
>JAQFZP010000987.1:0-24158 GCA_034695745.1 Geophilus truncorum | reverse complement strand
ACATGAAGTCAGATAAAATATTGAGAAAAATCAGCGGTCTGCCATTTTCTTGGAACTTAGCACGTGATCAACAAAACAAGTCACGGTGCGCCGCTTCGCGACGAATTGCATAACCATAGGCACTGCTCAGTGCTCACCTTCGTCACTCTCGCCCTCTCGTTGCTGTAATTTCTAATTTTATTATTTACCTTACTGTGTTACTGGATGAATTAATGCGAGTTATTTGCTTAAGCGTAAAAAAATTTAAATATTTTTTTTTAAATAAAATTATATACCTTTCATTTTTTTATTATTATTAAAAATTAAAAATTTCCAGCTTAATGCTTTCTGTTTACTTCCTACCCACCAACCCGAGATAAGTGAACTATTTCTACAATAACAAGTCAACCTTCAGAGTTTTCTCCATTGTGATGTGGAAATAAAAAGAAAAAAAAGTCAAATTTAAACTTTTAAAGAAAAGAAATGTAGGTTAAATTTTACACTTAGTTTGCTCAAAACAATTGAATTTTTGAAATTAATTAAGGTCGTTTTCAATAGGCAATCAAACTTGCCCCTCCATTCCACAAGCAAACCACACCACTAATAGCTTTTAATAATACTCAAATTTACCTTTTAACTGTGGTTTTATTTTTTGATTCGTTTGACGTCACAGTACAAGCTAATAAAAACAGGTCACTTATCTGCAGCACACAGTTATATCAGCTTTGGAAGTTAACAAACAGTGTAGAAACAGACGCTTCAAACGCTCATAAACTGAACATGGAATGGCCAACGAATAAACTACGGGAAAAAGCTGCGATTTTTGCAGCCGACATTACGAGCGAAAAATTCGCCAATTTAATGGACGAAGAAGATCCATTGGGTAAATTTAGACAAAAATTTTGCATCCCAAAAATGAAGGATTTACCAACGAGTAAGTCAAAAAAAAATTTAAATTATGTGTATTTAGTATTTACATACCGGTATTATTTTTCTAGTTGATCAAGGATTAGTCAATTTGGAAGACGATTGCTTGTATTTGTGTGGTAATTCTCTCGGACCCAAACCGAAATCAGCTGATCAACATATGGCCACATCTTTAAATGCTTGGGCGAATTTGTATAATGAGATTTGAAATTACTTAAGCATATGAAAATGTTTTCTTATTAGGGGTGTTTTGAGTCACATGCACGGCGAATTACCAGCTGCCTTTTGCGACTTACCCGGCATTCCTGCTACGGCACAATTAATTGGTATATTATTCGTGCAGCTACAAATCTACGAATTATTTTTATGTTTTTTTTTTTTTTTAAGGTGCTAAACCTAGCGAAGTTGCACTAATGAACGGATTAACTGTAAACTTGAATTTACTGTTGCTTGCCTTCTACAGACCCACTGAAAGTCGTTATAAAATCTTAATGGAAGCTAAAGCATTTCCGTCGGATAGAGTGAGATATAAAATCTCGCAGTTCATATTACGTAACAAACTGATAACTCTTTCTATAGTACGCGATTATGTCTCAAATTCGTTATCACG
Organism: Geophilus truncorum; assembly: GCA_034695745.1. Lineage (NCBI taxonomy): Eukaryota > Metazoa > Arthropoda > Chilopoda > Geophilomorpha > Geophilidae > Geophilus > Geophilus truncorum. The sequence continues at coordinate 22,642 of JAQFZP010000987.1, read as the reverse complement.
GTTATGACCCTAAAGATGCGTTGATCCAACTCGCCCCACGAAAAGTAAAAAGCCAAAAAAAAAATTAACAAATTTTTTTAAAATTTGTTTTCAACTTTTTTGTTACAATAGGGCGAACACTGTCTGAGAAATGATGACATATTAAAAGTAATTGAGACCGAGGGCGAAAATATATCGGTTGTGATGTTCAGTGGTGTGCAATATTACACTGGCCAAAAATTTGATATGAAATCGATAATTGATGCTGGTCATTCCAAAGTAGCTTTTTGACATTATCTTACAAATTAGTGACATCTTTTGAGAGTTTGTAAATATATTCTTTTCTTAGGGATGCATTGTAGGTTTCGATTTAGCTCATGCGGTTGGAAATGTGAAATTAAGCATCCATGACTGGGGTATGGATTTTGCATGTTGGTGCTCATATAAGGTAAACTACTATATTCCATAATTTCTAATTAGGTTTTGACGCCTTTTCTTTCTTTTTTCTTATAAAAAAAATATTGCAAAATAATTTCTGGCATTCAAAGCTGTTGAATTCTTTTCAGTAATTAGTGTTTATAGGTCATTAATCTTAAGAACGATAAGAAGTGGGAAGTTGTTTTTAAGAGCGGGCAAAACAAAAAATCTAATAACTCCTTATAGTATCGCTGTATAAATGCTCTTTTATGTCTGAATTTGCATTTTTTTGTCTCTTTGATTTAGTACATGAATTCTGGAGCAGGTGGACTGGCAGGAGCATTTGTTCACGAAAAACATGACCAGTCACCGAAATATGAATTGCACGGGTGGTGGAGTAACATTGCTCAAACTCGATTTGAAATGAAAGAAGGCAAGTTGACAGTTCTCTAATTTTTTTTAAAAATTAACACTTAACTTAATCTCGATATCAGAACCGGATTTAGATATTGGTGTTGCCGCTTTTCGTCTAGGCAATCCACCTCCATGGCTAGCTTGTCTTAATTTAGCCAGTCTTGAGGTTTGAATTTGAGCAGCAGCTGTTAATTTATCAAATAATCATTTTTCATCATGTTCAAAATTATTAGATTTTCGAGGCAACATCCTTTGATGAAATTTTAGCAAAACAATTTTTGCTAACTGGTTATTTGGAGTATTTACTAGACAATGAATTTCTCCAAGACAAACCTCCAATTTTTACAATTATAACGCCTCGTGATCCGAAGCAAAGAGGATGCCAATTGAGTCTGAAATTCTTGGAACCAATTGTTGAAGTTCACAACGAATTAGAAAAACGAGGCGTTTTGGTAATCAACTAAGATAATTTTAATTTTTAACTTAATCTGCATTAAAATTTTTATTCTAATTCTAGTGCGACATACGAAAACCGGATGTCTTAAGAATAGCTCCTGCTCCATTATTCAATACCTTTCGCGATGTTTATAATTTCGTGCAACTACTTAAACACGTCATTAACAGAAAATAAAAAATTGACGGATTTTTCAAACTCCCTTTGTTATATTGGTAATTGTAATTAATGTTTCGTTCTTAAAGATAATCGATATTAGAAATATTGCTTAGCTTAGTACACTATCTTAGGTAGCCTCGAGCAGCTCAAAAGCTGAGTTGCAACCAGTTTAAAGTGTACCACATTCAATACGCTAATAACTTTTTGATGACAATAAAATTACCAATTTAAATGCAATTTTTTTTAGGGCACATTATATTGCAATTAGAGCAGAACAAATGCTAATGTATTGCTGATGTGATAAATTAAAGTAAAAAAATATTTCAGTTACTTTAAAGAATATGAACTTGCAGAATGTAAATTCTTAGCAACTGATAAACACTTCTGACGGTACTCACCTTGGCATAGACGTGTGATGTAATAGATAAGCCGAAGCAAATCGGCGAAGCTAAACCCAGGCAATTTATCTGCAAAATATAATTATAATTATTGTACATCAACATCAACATACAGGGCATAACCAAATAAGTAGCACAGTCATTGAAGATAAAACCAATGTTCAAAAAATAAACAGAATGGCCAACGAATAAACTGCAAATGTTTTCAGCCGGCATTCATAGCGAAAATTTTGCCTATGTAATGAACCAAGAAATCCATTGACTGATCAACATGTCGCTTAGACAAAATTTTACGATTGATTACAAAGTTAATAAAACATTCAATAAACTGTTATTTCATTATTAGGTTTTTTTTGTGTCACACTGCAGGAGAATTACCAGCTGCCTTTTAAGACTTACTCGACATTTCTGCTACCGCACGATTAATTGCTACTATTCAAGCAGTTGAAAATCTCCGAATCCTTTAAATAATCTCCTGTTATAAGGTGTTAAACCTAGTGAAGTGGTACTGACGAACGATTAACCGTCAACTTGTATCATCCGTTGCTGATTGCTCTCTACAGGCTCACTCAAAGTCGTTATAAAATCTTGACAGAGGCTACAGCATTTCCGAGGGACTCGTAATAAATTATAAGAATATGCAATGCATTGCAATGCAAATTACATTGTGTAGACCAATGAAAATGTTTTCTAGATTTCGCTATTAATTTTCAAAATCGTCGTCATGGATATTGACCCTGAAGATGGATTGATGTACTGTAACTCACAACACAAGAAATAAAATAAATGACAAACAAAAAAATATTTTATTCTAATTTCTGAGGTAAAAAAAAAAAACATTTGTCTGAGAATTGAAGATATTTTGAAACAAATTAAAACAGGTGAAAATATCAATTATGATGTTCAGTGGTGCAAATAGCTGTTTATACACGTTTAAACTTGTTAGATTTTCGAAAAACCGTCCTCAGATGAAGTTTTAGAAAAATGACTTCTGATATTTGGAGTATTTATTGTAGAATAAATTCAATCAATGTACGTTAAATCAATCTTTTTAATCGATACGCCAAAATAGTGGGAATGACAATTAAAGTCTAGAATTCCTGAAATAAATTGATAAATTCATAAAGCATCAGCCAAATGTTTGACAAATTAACTTATGGTAATTAATTTTGAGTTTACCAGTAATATAAATTATTTTGCCTTTTTTAGTGCAATGTACGAAAACATTGTTAATGATTTCTTTAAGTATACTTAAATCATTAACAAATTTTTAGAATTAATTGCGCTAATCTTACATTTAAAGATCAAGTGATCTCAACTGGTTAGTGGTTTATTATAAAAAATAAATGAACCTATTATAAACACTAATTATAACCGTTGCTAAAACGTAGGTTAAAAAAACCTAAACAGTAGACTAAAAAAAACATAAAGGCATAACTGTCGTCTGTCGAATGGTTTGTGTCTGACCAAAAACTCTCTTTCATCTGGAATCTCTCTACAATTATGATAATTTTCCATGCTAATTCAAGACATGTAATCCTTATTAACAATTTGAGGTTATGAGTTTAAATAACGATAGCGATATCTGAGCTGTTTCACACCTTCTCTATTGTAGCAATGCAATATCCCTAACGCTAAAATTTTAAAAACCTACTTTGCTAAGGTGGTGTGCACGATGGCACGTTAAAACGGTTTGCATTAGGCCAGCGTTGCTCAAGCCGTCGTTCCCATTGCGCACCCTGGGCAATTGCCCAGGAATCCCATGCTGATCTACGTATAATGACACTGGCATTCGCATTGAGTTATTATGAGACTAGGGCTCCACTACACTGCTTTGCCCAGGGGCCCATAATGGTGTTAAGACACCACTGAGACATTGCATTGGGAAGCAAATGGTTGCATTTATTATTATTTTTTGTTTTTCAGTAAATTTTTAAATAAATTGAGTTGCATTTGGGTGCGTGTCTGGGTTGCACTAGGGCGCAGAATTTTTTCAAGTTGCATTAGAGCACAGATTTGTTTGGGGCAGTGGCATAGAGTGAGTTGCACATTGCGCCCAAATACAACCAAGAAATTGCTAGCACCCAATTGCAACTCAACATTGCAATCAAACAATTTTAATCCTGCACCAAAATGCAACCCACGAATTCTAGTGGGGCCCTAATTTAATCTACTTCCAAATGCGCTGCGCCATCGTGCGATGGGCCGATTTGCTATTATTATAATAGCTATTAGTAAAAGATTTTTTTATGAATGGTTCACTAACACTACAATTTCGCTATATTTTGCTATTTTTTTTTGCTAACACTAGAAATTAAAAAAAATAAACTTTTGTTAACAAAATCTTGCTAGTGATAATATTAATGCAATGATTCGTATGGAGAGAAGAGATTAATTTAATTGTTGCTTTTTTTATATGTATCATAAATTATTCTCAAATAAATCACAAACTACTCATTTTTATTAATTATTATTATACCTTCCTGTTTTTATTTCACAAATTTTGCAAAATTCATTTTAACTTAAGGAATTTTAGTTTCCTGCAGGGTCGCACATTGCAGATGGATTGCGATTGGTCTATCTAAAAATGACAACTATAACTAGTGAATAGTGACACTTTTTAGTAAAATTTTTATAGCTACCATAGTGAAACCAATAGTTTTGTAATTTTCTGGCTATTTTGTTGTAAAAGTAGCGAAAACTATTAATTTCGCTATTAGCAATAGTTTTTCCAATACTGCTTATGAAATGTTTACCTCAGGGTAAATAGTAGCTTCTGGAAGCACATGACAGCAACATAACCCTACTGAATGATATATTTTTTATTCTTAATTTTTACTAAATTGTTTTACTGACAATAAATAAAACTTTCTCTGGTTTTTCACGTATGCAAGACCTTGCAATAAGAATGGAACAGAAGCTATTAAATTATTGTTAAAGTAGTAAAAGAGTTCTTGGTCTCTGCAAAGCATCTGCAACTGATTAATTCCTATATTTATAACAAATTTAAACAAAAATTTTCTTTTTTACATGCAAATAAACGAAAAAGAAGTTTGAATAGTTTTTTTTTATTATAAACTTTACGAAAAGTGTAATAATGCTACCTTACAAACGAATCTTTTACATTCATGAAAAAGTATGACACACTACAGTATAGTCAGTATAAAAAAAATTATTAGAATGTTACTGTACACAACAAGATAAGGGGAATTTAAACAATATTAAACGTTAGTGCGTGTGACTAACCTGGCTTCACATGCAAACTAATCTGCAATCGGCCGTTCAATAATTGAATTTTTTCTGTGACATTTGTGATTTTCCCCGTTCTTTGACCTTGGTCACTGTCTCACTGACTAAAACACTTTACTCAATATACAGAAACGATCCAATTATAGCTGAATATCCCCCCTTATACATGTAGCGTTACAATATGAAGTTTAATCAATCCAAAAAAACTATGTTTTATATTATCAAAGGATTTAAAAGTCAAGTGAACTAAACTGATTGATTAACTGAAAATGATTCTACTCATCACAAAACCATATTATAATTAATTGTTACCAAATGATCTTCAGAAACATTAAACTTTGTAAAAACCAAACGCGAAAAGGAAAACGGATTTATTGGAACTGTCGTGATTTACGACGTCACAAAGTCTGCTACCCCTGTAGCAGAAATTGCATCAACGACTTATTCAAGATTTACTCCTGAAATGCTCTTTAGTTCACTTGACCTTTAAGGGAAAAAAAATTAAATGCAAGTTGCAGCAATAAACAAAAACATTTAAATAAAATTACAAACAATAGAACGAAATAATAAAGCAGAAAAAAATCTTTCCATCTTATTACAGATTATTTGAGTTAAATATGGCCACTTTTTTTTTTTATTATTATTATTTAGAAAAGTGATGCAGTTGCACCAAAAACTACATACAAAATTTTTTTCCGATTAAGTATTGCTAATTTCGACATAAACTTATTTAAGATGGTTATTTTGACCCTAAACAACCACAGTCACCTCGTTTTACAGCACGGAACACAATAATTACTACCAAAATAACAAATCTTCACTCACATCAAAAGAATTAAACTCCGCTCATCTGTCTAAAAAATAAAATAATAAAATTAGACAAAATAAAAAAATATGCAAAAATTAGTAATTCTTATACTGTAATCTGCGCACGTACCATATATTTTAATGTATCTGCATGTGTCTTTCAATTTGATCCTTGGAACAAAACCGGTAAGCACAGACATGACACGATCTGACAGCAAGCGCTTTAGCCGACTCAATGTGTTGAATCAGTTTGTCGAGTTCAACGAAACATTTGCCGCAGATGGTACAGCGAAAGGGATGCGTTTTGGCGTGTTGTCGAGCGTGACTTCGATACAATTCTTGAGTCTTGCACTGCATGGCGCACACGTAGCACACGTGATTCTCTTTAGGCGGGCTTGATCCATACTTCTTCGCTTTTCGTACCGGTACCTTCTTTTTATTTTTGGAAGGCGGTCTCCCTCTCCCTCTTTTCGGTTTTACTTCGCCTTCTTGCGGTGGTTCTGGTGTTTGAGTTTTCGATGATGGGATTTTTGGTGATGGGGTTTTCGGTGATGGGATTTTCGGTGATGGGATTTTCGGTGATGGAGTTTTCGGTGATGAGATTTTCTCTGGACTCAAGTGAGATCGAGTTTCCATTGGCTTCACCTTTGCGATTGGTTTTCCCGCGCTATTCTTTATAGGCGAAGGTGCTTCGGCTTCCAGTTCATTTTCTACCGGTTTAGATGGCTGTTTTCCGAAATAAAAAACGGGTTTCTTAAGTCGCAGTGACCGAGTGATGCCGTGCGAATTTCGATCTTCGGTTACTTCTGGTCTCATCGGTTCTACTTGATCCAATTGCGGGTTTCTGGGAGAATTCAGTTGGAACCTGTCGAAATCACCTTTCATTTGTTTGACGATAGGTGACATCAACTCCACGTTCGTAGAGGATTTCCTTTTTCGAGTGTAGTCTCTTCGTTTCAGAGACTCTTTCCCACTTGTAGCGGTCATGTTCGTTGCTTTAATTGCCAACTCCTTTAAATCGATTAGCATCTTTTTTTGGATCGCTGTTACTGACTCGCGCACTTCTACTTCGATTGCTTTGGTAGTACTTTCTCCGTTTACTTCAGCTGATTTTTCAGTTTGGTCTTCAGATTGGTCAGCAGGTTGGTCAGCAGGTTGGTCAGCAGGTTGGTCAACTTCATCTTCAACGCCAAAGCTTTCTTGAATATTGCTAAACAAACTTCCACATCCGAACGATGAAAGTCGCTTAGGTTCTTCTTTTTTAGTTGCATTTTTTGGTTCGTCAGTTTCGGTCGAAGTTTTAGGTTTTTCTTTCTCAGTCGAATTTTTGAGTTCATTTCTCGGTTCTTCAACGACATTTTTACTAATTTTTATCTCGTTAGAACTTCTGGATGCATCGCCTTGAGTTAGTTTAAGATTAGCAGTATGAATGGCTTTCATTTTCACCTCATGACGTCGCCTCGTTTTCGGTTTCTTCAGCGCCCACTTTCTCTTCCATTCTGCAAATTTCGAACTGTTCGCCGACGTTTTCGATCCTTCGGTCGCTGAACCGATCACATTTCCTTCGGCATCGACTTGTTCGTAAATGTAAGTGAAGTTTTCGGGCAATTCAGCTTCGATTTTATCAATAACTTCCGGCAGTTCTGCATAACTTTTTCTTACATGTTGTCTCAAAGAAACTAATCTTGCATAAGCAGCGCCGGCATTGATTTCTTTATTGATACTAAGAAACTGCTTATTCTCCACTACTTGCGGTTCGTCGGTCGCGTAGGCTTTGGACACATTGCTAATTATCTCCATCTCCTTCTGCAAGCTCTCCGCGGGTGTTACAATCTTCTTAGTGTCAGTAAAATCTTTTCGTATTTTTTCGAATATATTGCCAGTCTTCTTAATATCGATTAATTTGACGTAACAATTCGCAAGTTGTGTTCTGATCCAGCGACACAAATGTTTCTTTATGCGTTTTTCCTTGACCCAATGGCCACACTTACTGCAATAGACGAAATTTGCTTTTCTTCGGAAATAGACAAAAACCGGCTTTCCCCTCGTCGTCTTCAAAACCATCTTTTCCGAATTAGACGAAACTTTTGTAATAATGTTCAAACTCGCCGGTAGTTGGGGAGGGGCTGATAAGAACTTCGGTGCCGGTACACTCGCTCCTGGTCCGGAAAACGAATGTAACATTCGTCTGAACCGTGGAATAGGTTTAGTTGGCGCCGGTGTAAAGTTTTCAACTTGTTCTGCCAATGAAGGCATTTCTACGTCTGCTGAAGTAATCGCCATTGTTGTTGGAGGTAATGGCGTCTCATTAGTCACATCATTAGTTGATGATTTCGGTAGTGAAACCAATTCGGTAGTATCTTGGTTGTCAGACACGGGATTTTCGTCTTCTGTTTGAGGCCACAGGTTACGACGAGGCGATTCAGACATCTCGTCACTGACGTCATCGGGACTTGTCTCCGAAATGGCGTGTTCGTTGACAAAATATTCTGGACACGAGCGAACATCGACAATCATTAATCCCGGCGCTGAGGGTTTGAGACTTTTTGTCGATTTCGGTGATTCACCGCTGCTGTCAATGAGGTGGATCTTTTCAACTGAACAACTCGGCTGTAATTCTGGAGACATAACTCGTTTATCTCTAATGTTTATTGACCGCAATGTTCTTTGCGAAGTGCGTTTTCCAGGTTTAGAATAACGGCTGCATATTTCTGACTGCAAATTCAAAGAGTCAAAAAACTGTTTCGATTGATCACCTCTGAACTCTTCCTCGATAAATTCGGCCGAATCCAAATCCATTTCGTACTGCCTCGCCAGAATTTCGTGCTCAAGGTCGTCCATTGCGAGTTCAGAAACCTCGGAACTCGATTCTCGTCTCTGCAGAATGGATTTCTGAATTTTTTTCCTGCCACGTTTCTTTCTGCGATTCGGTGAAATCAAAATTCCCTTGTCCACAGTCGGTTTGAAGGGGCAGTTTTCGACGTGCGCAACAAAAGTGTCAATGTCGCTTGGAAGAAATGACGTTGTGCAATACTTGCAGTGAACGAGACATTCGTTGTCGAAACTTTCCATATTCTCAGTCCCCAAGTCCTCCATAGCGTCGTCTTGCGGCGATTTATTGCACTTCAATTTGTGGTTAATGTACTCCATGGCTTGGTAGAATGCTAGATCGCACTTATCACACAGAAGGCAACACTTGCTGATGTGATTCTCCAAGACTTTCTTAGCGAAAAACATTTCTTTGCAAACAATGCATTGCCATAACTCCCGGTCTTTATTGTAGAACTTCTTCATGTCGATGTAAGTAAACGATTTGCTGTTTTTGTGTCTGCATCCGTGAATCCAAAAATCTTCCAACTTGTAAAAGCGTTGACGACACGGATAACAATACCAGCCGATGTAGTGCGAGCGAGATTTGATGTGTTGTTGCATCTTGCTCATGGTGGTAAATCTTTCGTCGCATTTTGCACACGTGATTTTTGGAACCTGGTGCTTTTTATTCACGTGCTTGATGAGAGCGTTGCAATGTTTAAAAGTTGCCTCGCAATAATCGCACACGAGCCTTTCCGGAGACGAAGGCTGTGCAACTGGAAACTGTGACATGCCAGTCATCGTCAATCTGTAATCTTTTATCGCTCTTCTGCGCTGAATTCGTTTCGGAGCGGTAACTGGTTGAGGTTCGGGTTCTGGTTCGAGTTCCGGTTCTGGTTCTGGTTCTGGCTCTTGGATAGGTTCTGGAACTGGCTGCACAGGTTCGGAAACACCTGGTGTGATTTCTTCGAATTCATCTTCCTCGTCATTAATGCGATCCCTCCGTCTCCGAGGTTTGCCTTTTCTCTTTATAAAGTAATTTGCTAACTGGTCCTCGGGCATGTTGAAGATGGTTTTACTATAATAGGCGTGATCAGGAATTCGGAAAAAACACGAAGGTACGATATCCAATTCGTGTGCCAAATTGTCGATTTGTTCCTGATCCTGGTACTGCTCCATAAGGTCGCTAACGGCGCCAGGACTGACATTCTGTAAACCAGGAGGAGACCCAATCACTTGATATGCACCGACAAAACTGTGGATTTGAACGAGTTCTTGCAGATGTTCTGGTCTTACATTGGGAGTTTTAAAACGAGTGTTTGTTTGTTCTGAAAAAAAATTAAAAAAATTGTAGTGTATAACTACTTAATTTCTCAGAAAAACTCAGCCATATTTAAACTAATTCATGTTAAATACAGCTAATTAAAGTGATCTGAATAAATTGTGTGATAAAAATACGAATAATTTAAAATTGTGGATTTGATAAAAGTTTAGAAATACTTTGAAATTTGAAAATATTTGTCGTTTTTTGTGATCTGCAAGTGTACGTAAGTGTGCAATCTAAATCATCGATTACCTTACGAGCATATCATTAATGCTAAATATTGTGTAGCCTCCTACATATACATTGTCAATAAATTATATTATCTAAATCTAACACACAGGTAATACTTAATTAGTTGAATGGTACTAATTGTTTAAAGTATTAATTTTTACATTAAAAATTACCTTTATTTTGATTATCGCTTGTTAACAAAACAGTGGTGTTTCCAATTTGGTCGGTGGAATTGGCACATCCCTCAGTCCCAGTTGGTAAATTGCCTTCGGTTTGGAAGATGCTTTGTTCATTTGGTGAACAGCTTGTTTCGTTAGATGGGCTGCTTTTCTCGTTTGATAAATCGTCCAAATCACACGAAACATTCAGCTTGCAGACTACGGCCAACTCATTCAAAACGCCATCATTCCTGATGTTGTCATTGGCTACATCTAAATACGAAGTTGCTTCCCCGGGACTTCCACTTTCATTAACTTCTTTGTCGGTAACAGTATTGTTACTTTTTAGCAGAGAACGTGGATTAGCCGCGGTAGACGCTGATGGCTGCACAACGGTTCTGGAGGTTGACGGCTGCGCAAAAGATGTGGTGGACGTCGACTGTTGTGCAATAGACGTGGAAGTTGAGGGTTGCACAACCGTTGTGCACGTATGATGATCGATCGCTTGATTAACATCACCACTCTCACACGAACTTCGACTTTCAGCATGCGACGCCGAAAAGTTATTAAAAAAGTTGATTTCTTTTTTCTTCTGGCAAAAAAGGTGCAGCATGTGTTCATCTTTTATATGTTGCGTGTAATCTTCTTTGGATTGAAATATTTTTTCACAGAAACCACATTTATAAAATGCATTTTGCATCTCGGATGCAGACGTTTTGGGATCCTTTTGGCACTGCTCTGCTACTGTTTGTACTTCGTGACTTGTATTCGTTAAAACGGAAGAATCCATTTCAAACAGATTGCATACCTGCAATAAAAACAAACAAAAATAAAAAATAAAAAAAGAAGATATATATTTTTTGTTATTAAAATATTGTGACAAAAAACTTTAAAATTCATGCAACACCCTTGTTTTTACTGATTTTTTAACTTTGGCACACCCCTCTCCTTCCTTGGAATAATATCAATGCGAAATTCATGTTGTTACATTAATATTATTTATTTACAAACAATTTGCTATCGTTACCCATTAAGTTAAAGTAGCCTATCAAAAAATGGGTAGTAGCCCAATTAAACAAAACGCATTTGCAGTTTAAAATGATAACATAAACTGCAAATGCGTTACTGTAATCAAATGTATTCTACTGACCAATCACGCAACTTGTTGCTCTATAGACCTTACCGGTACTGTAAGCAGTGTGTTATTACTTAATATTATTTAGTAAATATAGTATGTAGTAGGTGGGTTTAAACTCAATTAAATCGACATATACTGATCTACACAATTTTAACCGCCATTTTTTTTTAGTCAACTCGAGAAAAATGATCATTTTACAAGACAACTGTTTTGCACATAATTATACACTTGTGCAAATAATAAATCAACCCATCTATTGTTTACCTTCTGTAGATAACATTTGAGGTCTTTTAAACACAATTTTAAGCAATTCAAATATAGATTTCTGTTTAACTGTTTAACTTGAATAAGAATTCAACGTACTACTTGTACAATAGTTTCGTGTACAATACATTCGTGCATAAGCTAAATCTCCCTTTCTCATCACTTTTAGTCAATTTATTAGCAAGAGAGTAAAAGTAATGATAAAAAAAATTAATTGCATTGTTTGAAGAATATAACGGTAGATTCTTTCGACACCAGCTATTTTTTTTCACTATTTTTTTGCTATATGGCAGAGGGTTTCTCAAATAAAAAGTGACTGCAGCCAGAGGTTTTTTCCTGGCACCCAAACACAAATGGCTACTGCCAGGGGTATTCTAATATATAGCCAAAAGTTTTTTCTTCGCACAAAACTTTGGCTGCTATCAAATAAATTTTTTACTTGCTACAAAAAAAAATTTTTTTTAAAGAGCTGCTGCTAGGGACTCATTCCTGGCACGAAAAATAAAAATTGATTGCTACCAGAGAATTTCTCATAACTGCTATAATGGTATTTTTTAATAAATTTTTTTTTTAAATGGCTGCTGCCAGAAACTCATTCCTGGCACGAAAAATAAAAATTGATTGCTACCAGAGAATTTCTCTCTAGCTATAATAAATATAACTGCTATAATGGTATTTTTTGATAAAATTCAATTTGAAACTTTGTGTCAAATAATTATGCTTTAAGCACCTCAAAACAAGAAATCGTAATGAATTAAAAAATTGTAGAGAAAACAGTAAAATTTTATTATTGCACCTAATTTTAGTAAGTTAGTAATTCGTAATTAATTCACTGTTATCTCTATTATGTGGTACCTCTAATACGTCGTACCTGAATGTTTTATTTGACACGAAGTTTCAAATTTCTATTAAAAAAATAAAGCATTACAGCAGTTAGTTTATTTTTGACCAAATATAGATTCTCTAGTAGCAATTAATAATTTATTTTTTGTGGTAAGAATGAGTCCCTGGCAGTAGCCATTTTTTTCTTAATTTTTGTGCTAAGAGAATTTTCTGGCAGCAGCCATTTTTGTTTGTAACCAGGAAAAAATTTTTATTTGATGCCAGGGAGAAAACCTTTGTCTATATAGCAAAATACCTCTAGGCCCTGGCAAAAACCATTTTTAGTGTTTTTGTGCAAGAGTAGAATCACCCTGGCAGCAGCCATTTTTCGACGGTTACAAGTCAGCGCTTGCTCCCAAGCAGCAGACACTCCGAAAACGGCCATGAGTATCACAAAGAAAAACAAAAAAATGTCCACTCTTCTTTTTTAAGAAAAGTACAGAAAAATCACTTTTCAATTTGATGTAATTTGCGTTTCCTTATAAATACAAAGCTAACAAGTAAGTTATTAAAGTGATTTTGCTTTACAAAAATTGCAATCTATTGATTTTCTTTAATGGCCTTAGGGGCCATGCACAAACTTTGTAAGGGGACGATGAAGGCAGTCTGCAACGCTCATCGTCTTTACTCATGTAACTTATTATATTTAGGATAAATCCGCAGGTGGACTCAAGAGGAAGAATTGAGAATCAAGAAATCAAAAGTTTTTAAACATGAAGATTGTGCACTAGGGATGAGAACGAGACTAGAAATATCCTGTCCCATTTCAAGACCTGGTTCAGAGAATGGTTTTAGGGACCAGGCTGCACCAAAAAATAAAAGAAACGAGACAAAGAAATTTTTTTTTACAAGTGGGAAAAGTACAATGTAAAAAATATATACAGTATAATTATGCATAATAAATAGAAAAAATTACTGTAATTAATCAATAAGAAAATGTAACAAGTATTAAACTTATAGTTCAAAACTTGTTGTATACATATTACAAAGAACTCTACCTTTAGAATACATAGAATAAAACATATTTTTTCCTCCATAGATTGACTGAAATAGATGTTATTTATTTCCAATCATTTCCTACATTTTTACTTTGTTATTTTACTGAAATGAATTATTCTAAAGATAAAAGAAATATGTGGCTACACAATCAGCACTCTACTGCTTTTATAATCATTTACTTTTACAATTTAAGAACCGCGGTGGATTCATTAACGAGTTAACAACATAGTAAACTTGCACCTAGGGCTTGACCGATTTCAATATCGGTATCGATTATCGGCCAATATTCGGTAAAAAAAATCGGTATCGGCCGATATTTCGATCGTCGATTCCGATATTTTTCAAAATTTATTTCATTTAATGGTATCAAAAACGTTACCAGAAATTTTACAATATTTGTGGTTTTAAACGCAGTACTTAACTTAATAAACGTCTTTATTTATTTTTAAAATATTAAAAAAAAAAAAAAATCGGTATCGGTATTGTTATTCGCCGATATTTTATTTCATGATATCGGTCAAGCCCTACTTGTAACAATCAAAATTTGTTGTTCTTTGCAATAAATTTTAGAATTTAACAATCAAAATTCACAAAAAATTAACAACATGCCTAGATGTGGATTCACTAATTACAAAATTACTAGCAACAATATTGTAAAGCTACAGTATGTTGTTTATAAGCGCACTCTTTTTGGGAGGAGCTAAAAAGTTGCCCGTGATCCGCCACAGCCAATGAATGGCCAAGATCGCAATTTAAAAAAATGTAAACAACGTTAGACCTGAAGATCACGTGCAACCCTTTAGCTCCTCCCAAAAAGAGCGCACTTATAAAAAAGACTGTAGCAATGTTGCAAATTAGCAATAAAATCCTACTTCACTAAAGATGTAACAATGATTGCTAATTTTCTAGAAATGTTTTAAATTAGAAATTATTTTAGTACCTGTAGCATTCTTCTGTGACAATTTGTAATTTTTATAAATATTAAGACTTCTGCTTGAATAAAGTAGGTAATTTTTAACAAATAAAAATTTCGTAGCACCAAAAACTAATATTTAGTATTTAGTGTCAGAGAAAACTGCTCTTGGCAGCAGCCACTTTAGTTGATGTTAAGAAAAAAATCTGTCAACAGCATTTTTTATGCCAGGTAACCATCCTGGCAGAAGCCAATAAGTGAGTTTTATGCCATTGAAAAATTCCTCTATAGAAACAACTATTTTTTTGTTGCCAATGAAAAATTCCAAGCAACAGCCTGTAACCAATGGTTGTGCCATACAGTTTGCAACAAAGAGACATTAAGAAAGAAAAGTGTCAGTCTACTGACCAACAACCAATAACAAGCCAAGTTAATGTCGCGTACTAAATCACGTTCAACAAGGTTCAACATGGCACAGATTGGTGCCATTATTTATTTAATGGTCATAGATAAGATGACCATTCGTCCCGCTGAGTTGTTTGGCTTTTAATTTAGTGCCACTCTCGTCCCTCTTTCACATGCACATGCGCAGTTTGTTGTTTATATTTTATCACAGCATAAAATTTTATTTTACATCAATTTATATGTAAACTTTACACTTACACTGATATAAAATAAAAATTATGACATAAAGTACTTGTTTTAGCTTTCATTTATAAAACACCCCCCTCCCCCCTCCCACGAAAAAAAATTAGACGTCTTGTCCGCCTTAACCCTCTCAAAATCTGATCCCCTTAAGAGTCATAGATGTAACCGACCCTAAATGTAATAACCAATATACGAATCACCAGTAATTCACATAAAAATAAAAACATTCGTAGTAAACCGCGATGTAAATTCATAATAATATTTAACTTCACCACGAAACAAGGGCTACTTACAGATTTCCACAGCAAGCCGAACTTAACGTTGTAAATTATTATAATAATTTTTCACTATCTGCAATTGAAACATATTTTACAATTAATACAGTAAAATACACTGTTCGATCCAACCATAAAGAAAGAGTGGAAGCATCGAATTTCTTCACCACAGTAACTTTGCACAGATTGTACGACACCATGTAAAAGCGAGTGCTTTAAAAATGTCAACTTTACCCTTGGAAAATTATTCCCACAGTCTGTTACTGGATCCAAACCTTTCGTTGGCATAAAGGACCGCGTAAATCTTGAAAACCATCCTCCATTTTTAGCAGAATAAAGCGCGAAAGGCGGAAGCCGGAAATGGTCGAGAATATGAGAAGTTTAATCCCGCACTTTACTTTCGTTGGCGCTCGGATCGGCTCGCAAAGTATACATTTTTAAAATATTTGAAATAAAAATAAGAAGACTGTTGTTTAAATATTGTAAATGTTTATTTTCTAGCCCTGCTAATATAAATTTGATTAGTAATTCATTACTCTGTGTTTAATTTTAAGCGCACTCTGGTGACAAAATTTAAAGCGCTAATATTTGAATTTGCTTCGGCTTTCTTAGTAACAACGAAACCTAGTGCTAAAAGCCGGCACTCAAACTTGACCCTCCTCTCTCCCTTCACAAAATAAATTCGCCGGATGCTTATCTGCTATTTTCTACATATATTTTTTTAAATTTTACTTTATTTTGTTTTATTTAACATAAAGAATTGGTAATTTAATCTCAGCTACAATGTAAAAAAACAATATAAATCATAAATTAAAATTTTTACACATAATTTTTAAGACATTTTATATTTATTCTTACAAAATACAAGAAATCCTACTAGCTGGTTTACATTAATTAAAAGAACAAAAATTATTCGGTCAAGTAATGTGAATGCTATAATACAAAGACATGGAAGTGAAATAAGCTAGATATTTTTCTTTTTTTTTTTTGAGGGGAGGGTGAGCTGTACAATAACAATAATTGTAAATATTTTACACACTTTCAAGTAGACTGAATACCTTTATCAGATATGATGCTGTAAATAATTTTGAAATTAATATTTTTTTGTAATTATTATACAAGTATTGTGTAAACTAGTCCTCTTGAAAACTGTTAAAATTAGTAATAGAAAATTAAAAATATGAATTTTTTTACAGTGGAAAATTTTAAATTTTCTCATATTTTTGTAATAATTTGCAAAACCAATCAACAATACAAGAAATCATGCGATGCTTACATCAAACTGAATATTTTGATTGCACTCCTAAAGTGTACATTTTAAGTATTTCAAACCCCCTTAACAACATGTCCAGTATCAAACCCATTTAATTTTCCAAAATGTTTACCAAGCAATTAACGGTTTTACTAATGTAAAAATCGGTATAAAAATTTCCCGTATATTTTAACTATAGTTTAGATCTAATCTGTTCAGTTTCAACATTTTAAAATCTTTTTAACAAAAAAATGAAAGAGAAAAAAAAAAAAAAAAAAATGCAAAATTAATTTCAAATCTTCACACTTTGTAAATTACGTTTATACATTAAAAAAAAATTAAAAATTCGTAGTTCAATGAAACATTTTTATAAAATAAATAAAAGAAAAAGAAGAAAAAAAAAGTTTTTTTGTTCATTGTAATGCCTGTAATTAGTCTGGACATTAGTTAACCTTAAATGTTAACAAAAAACATTGCATGATTATGGCTGGGCGTAGATTTTTCTATACTACACAACATGAATTAGCAATGCAAATTATTATCTTTTAAATTGTTATTAATAATAAAACAGTAAACTTCAGCAGGGAACTGAGACCACAGAAAGTGAAAGAAACTAAAACTAAAGATACATAAAACAGATGACTTATTTTTTTAAAACTTTTTTTTCTATGTATAATTCTGATGTCCGTAGCAATTACAGTTTAAATAGTAAATAAACCTCTTTATAAAACCACTTTTTTCTTTAAATGTTTTAAATACATTGTGCAATAAGTGCTGCAGTTCAGTAAACATATAATCATTAAGATTTCATTGGCATGTAAACTAATTACTCAATAATAAATATTCTTTTTTATTTTTTTGCTTCATTTAAAACAAAACGCAATTTTGTAAACCTCAAAATACGATTTTTAGTATAAAATTAATCCAAACTTGCTTTAAAACCTACAATGTACAACAAAACGCATCATTAAATAAAAACTTTTCAATATCAGAAGAAAAAAAAACTCAAATAAATTGCAAATTAAAACTTTTTTTTATCAAGTTTGTATGCAATAATTTTTACATTAAGAACTTAAGTTTTTTTGTTTTTTTTTATCTGCTTGTAGTATTCGAGTGTTTGATTTGCTTAAAAGTATATATATAATATTTTTTTTCTTATTTTATATGAAATTCGGCCGACATTAACAGTTGTTCGGTTCAAATAAGGGAGTTTCATCTCCCGAGATTAAAAGCTGCGATATACATGTAACGAAAAAGAATGAAATAAATGCTCGGCTTTGTTTGATGAACGAAATCCACTTCCACCGTCATGACCAACTTTAAAGTTCGTATTTACACAGTTAAATGATTTCTTTTCCACCTTTACCTAATAAATGGTATCAAGTTTTGGACCGCCCGTGATAATGATATCTCCAAATGCAATTTCTTGACTCAATTCGATGGCTTGCTGCTTTTTAAGCACCAAAAATGTATAAAACTTCTGCGCTACCTGTAATTTCACACGAATTAAAGCCATTAATATCAGTATAAATGTAGTAAATAGTAATTTTTACTTGTTTTCTGTTATTTCCTCTAACTAATTCTGCAAATTTAACTTCTGGCTGCTTACACAGTCGACTTTTCACAACGTGGAACATTTGTTGGGCTCTCTTATTTAGAACTCTTTCTTCAAACTGTTCGTACGTTTCATCAGCACCTTGTTCATCCGCCTGTAATTAAAAATAGATAAATTTAATTATTTTTTCCCACCAATTTTAGTCTTATTGGTCACATACAGGTCCAACGCTAGGAGGACATTCCATTTCGTCTTCTTCGTCCTGCAAGTTGTAAGGTGTGGGCTGTGGCCGTAAGAAATTGTCGACTTCTTGTTGATTAAACGTTTCATCTTTGTCGAAAACAGACTCGTTTTCTTCGGGAATTTGACTATTATTCAACAATTCGTGTGGCTGCATAATAGACTGTTGCTGTTGAATCGTCTCCTGTGGCATTAAGAATTGTTGGTCGCTGGTCAAACAAGGAGTTTGAGGCATTGCCAAGCCCTGCACGGGTGAAATGTGATTAGGAGAAATCATTTGTGGTTGCAGAACAGTGTTCATCATTTGCGGAACATCGTGATGAAGGTGTGCGATATCGTTGGCCAGCTAAAACAAAATTATTAAAGTTTAGGTTTATGTAAACACCGAAATTACACACTGTTAACGTTACCTGGTGAGGATCTGTCATATTTGGCATCTGAGTCGAAGTCATATGCATTTGATATTGAAGTGTATTGTCGTAGTTAGGGAATGAAGGGTGATCGAGCACTGGTCTGTGGTCAGGCTCGTGCCTACGTTTGCGCGTTTTTGTTGGTGATTTGGTTACGGGTGATGTAATAACTGGTTCCAATACTAAAGCTAATTAAAAGATCAATTAGAAATTATTTTGAAATATTTTCAAATAATAAAATTCCTTACGTGTGTTTTGAATGGGTAATGTTGGCGTTGGAGGTGGTTGCATCTGTGGTAGTTGTTGTTGTTGTGGTGTTTGTGGCGGTTGTATTAATTCCTCTTCTTTATCTTTCTCGCTCAAATCTAAGTCGCCGGTTTCTTCTTCTGGCATCATTCCGAAATCTTCATTTTCCACCGCTCGAGTTGTCAGGTGACGTTGGTACAGCTACAACGAAATGTTAAAGTTAACACACAAAAATTTTCCTTTTCTTACTTTTTAAATCAATTACTTTTGATAAAACCCTAGATGGGATGGGTCTTCCAGGTAAAGCAAACAATTTTTCGACACCTCCAGTTTCTTTCCAGTGCATCAACCGTTTAGTTGGAGGCGCTAAATCCAGAGTCGTAACAATGTCAGTCGTGTCTGATAACTGGGACTTCATCTCTTCGCCAGAGATGTTTTTCACTTCATCCACAATCAGTTTTCTCTTGCGTTTGGCTTTGCTTTTCTCAATTCCTGCAACATTTTATTTAAATAATTATTAAGACTGGGGATTATTCTGAGAAATGAAGTAAGTAAAACCTTGTGTTGTAGTCGCATCCAAAGGAGCGAGAGCGAAAGTTTCTTCTTCATTTTGAATTAATACGGTCTGATCAGGTACACCGGTAATGTCGACTTGTTTCTCGACGGCCGCAGCTCCATTTTCAATGAGTGCCTGTGGCGATGCGGGAGACGAACGACCACTGCTTCCTCCACCCATTGAAGCTGGTCCACCATCTAAACTCAATTGAATTATTATCTATTTCAAATTTAAGGTTTTCTTTCTTTCTTTCTTTTACCAAAAAAATCGTCGTCATCACTGTCAGCAGCAGCAGCAGCAGCAGTTTTTTTATCATCGCTCTTTTCATTAATAGGAATTCTATCGGTAAGGTTGTTTTCAAATGAGACAGCATCCATCGGTGCATCATCAAATAAGCCTCCAGGTTCGAATAGGCCACCGGTTTCGGCAGCTAGTATAAAATTAAATTTCGATTAATTCCCTACCAGCAAGCAATTAGCCAGTGTTACCATTAATGTAATTATAAGAAAAATTACAGTTCTCGTTACATTTCATTACCATTACCTTTTACTGTTACTTAAATTATTTTTTTTTAAATATTGTCAAGTGATTTCTGCTCGGCACTTAGCAGCTTTTTCATAGGAATAGCCTTTTCAGGTTGGAAAGGCTATTCTTACGAAAAATGAGCGACATTTTTAAACTATCCCTACAGAAATGTCCGTAGGAATAGACACTGCGTAAATTAAGTAGAAACTGTAATCGAATTTGTTTGATTAAGATGATTGGTGACGTCATTTGCAAGTCTGGGCAGCTCGTTGAACAGTCTTGCAAATGACGAGTCTTGCAAATGATTACGTTAATCAAATTAATCCGATTACAATTTTTTACTTTCTAATATATGAATGATTGGGATTTACTTACAAAGAAGACCTTCGCCGACACCACCTCCAAAATCATCACATCTTAAAGGTGTATTTATATCATCCGCTGTTGTCTTATCCAGAGGCGTATTACCATTATTATGACTCGATGACACACTAGGTCCATCCTCATTGTCTTGTTTCTCTCCAAGCATTGTGTTGCCGGGATCAAATGCATCGTTTATGGCGGAAGTTTCTCGTACAAATTCAGGACCGGTATCTTCAAAACCCATATCGCCTAAAATTGGAAAATCTACATATTGTAATACCTAAGTACATCTTTAGAAAAATCTTTTCGAAACGCCTATTATCGTCTCGTTTATTGACAATAATACGTAATTAGATTCGTTTATTTTTTAACGTGTAAATCAAGTTTCACACGTCATTTTCTCAATTTAATTTGAAAGAAAATGAGATAAAAAATGTGTGAATCTTTTTTTTTTTTAATCACAAATTTAGTTTTAATTACAAATGTCATTTTCTTTCAAGTTAAATTGAAAAAATTAGAAGCCCAATACAACTTTTAGGGCACCTTTGATTTTTTCTCGTTATGAGCAAAAAAAAAAAATTAATAATAAGGTCTTCAGGATCTGGGCGTCTCGAGTTTCTTTACACTAATAAAAAAAATATTTCTTACCAAATCCATCATCACCAACTAACGTAATGTTCCCATAATCTTCCCTCATTGTAATTTCTTCCGCTCTACTTTGGTTTAATGTGAACTGAGTACTGACATCGATATCGCTGTAAAAAAAAATAAAATTTTTAAATGGTAAACAGTGATATTTATTGTTAAATTAAAATTTTACTTAAGATCTGGCATTGCTGTATCGAAATCGTGAAAAACCTCCGGTAAAGTGATGGTGGCTACGGCTGCTTCTCGATTTTCTTCGGGCAAATCAACCACACCTGGTCGAAATGCCATTTTAATTTTAATAAACGCTTCATTGCAATCTGCCAACAAATATTTCGCCTTCCGAGAATATATTCGAACTACTCCTAAAAGTAAATGGCCAGATGTTCGGAGCGCCATTTTAACCTAAACATAAACAAACATTAAAATACTTTTTTCCTTTTTTTTAAAATTCAATTAAATAAAAAAAGAGAAAAAATATTACCTTCGGTTGAAGAATGCCTTCAACACTGCTTTCAATATTCGTTTCAAACACATGAGCTTTGGTTAATTTTTTATCCCAATGTGCTGCCAACCAAATTCGGGCCAAGGGCCCTTTTTTACTCAGGACAAAATGCGCGTAAAACATGATTTCCGGGTCTCTAAATAAAGAAAAACAAATAATAAAACAATAAATTACAAAATCAACCAACTAACATCACAAAACAAACTTATAAATAATGCTGTAAAGTATCACAATTCAAATTTTGGCGCGTAAAATTTTCCACGCTTCTCCTGTCATTCAATTCACGAGACCGCCCTTCGAAATGAATTCACAGACGCCACGAAAGGAATAAAATATCGTAAAAATATCACTGCACGCACACAAATACTAAAATAAAACGCATTTTTACTCCTCTTCCGTCATTCTGCAACATGTATTTAAACGCCGACAAAAATTCAAAATTGAAAAATGAAAACAACAACCAAAGCCCGTCGCCCGCTACCGCCACCACAGCAAGTCGAGTGGCATCCAAAAATTTCGCATTAAAATAGGCCTAACGGTTCAGACCCGAGCGCAACGAATTTCTCTCTTATATCGCGAGTAATATGGGAAAAAATTGAGGGAAATCGTGATGTACGATGTTAAGAATGCATTTCCAGCATTTAAAATAATTTAGGGCGTTGAAATTAGAGGAAAAAGTTGATTGAAATGTGTCTCGGGTGCGAGGGTGGCCTTAGTGTGTGTGTCAGTTCATAGATGTCATGACGGGCATCAATCGCAAACAAAAATCGAGGAAAGGCAAAAGGGAAATATCGGCTTGATTTATTGCCTACTTACCAACACTGT
>JAQFZP010000986.1:0-24159 GCA_034695745.1 Geophilus truncorum | reverse complement strand
GTTTACGCTACATCAGAGCATGTTACATCAGGGTTTGACTGTAGTAACAATACACAAGTGGGTGTTTTGTTAAATCTATTATTAATGTGTATATTGTTGGGGTAACTGTTTATGTAACTTAGTACAGTAACTGTTACTAAGGAGATGGATGCTGTTGAGTTTACAACTAGGTATCTTCTGTACATTTATCACACTTGACAATTCCAAATATTAAATATCCAACGAGGTTTTTGTTAGAAAGTTGAATTGGTTTGTAATTATTCGTTGACGATGATTTTACAAATTGGTTGAATTTTTGAGTTGAAATTAGATGCTTCAATTGATCTGTTTGATAAGTTGTCAGATTCAAAGGATCAGTGACATGACATCATTCATAATGATCAATTACACTCAATCAGAATGACTTTGATGCTTAAAGTGCTCAAATTGGCAGACCTTTGGGGCTTCGTTGAACGGTTGATGCGTAACTAATAAAGTTAAGTGCTAAAGTCATGCCAATTCATTTCATTGAGATCAAAACTTAAATCTAAAAATTAAAAAAAAAAAAATCATATTTTATATGGTGTAGATTTTATTTTGAAGTTGACAAAATTAAACCGAATATAGACAGATTTTATATTTACAAAATTCATTTTACATAGAACATTGAAATAATGTGAAAAAGTCCTTGTTTATGTTTTTAAAAGACAACTTTGATACATGAACAACATTCAGGAGTCATATGGTGTCTATTTAGTATACATCTTTTCTATATCCCAGTAATTTTAAATGTTAACAATGTGACAGAAAATTGATAAAGGATCAAAAAATAAAATTTTCTGTTGTTAGTTTACACTATGACAGAAAACTCAAGTGAAAAGGGAGTTAAACTACCCAAAATGCTTAGTCACAGTCACAAGATAAACAGATAGAACCAGTGATTTTTGCCTCTGACGTCATAAATGGAATTCACAGGATCGGCTGCTTTCCGAAATTCTGTTGTAGAAAAAGAAGAAATACTCGTAGATTCAATTTTTTCCCATTTTCTGTTTTCTGGTCAACTCACAGGAAGTGACATTATTTACAACAGAAAAGATGAACATAGTTTTGTTTTTCAGGCTTAGTATATGAACCAAGCATTAGTTTTACCTTTTTAGCACGTGAAATCGATATTACGTCTGTATCTGTAATGGTCAAAAAGTTACTTACCGACTCTGACTCCAAAGTGAAGTTTGATACCCCAATTGGATTCTTCTTACTCTACTTCCTATTTGATCCCATAATGAAAATTGATCTATCTTCAATAAGTGCTTGATTGGTAAACAGCATATAATTAGAAATCTACTTGGTGATTCAGAATCAGTGTTATCTCCAAATAATTCAGTAACGGTTGAAGATGTGTTTGATCCAATAATGGCATTGTATAAGAAATTGGGTGTGGAAAATCTAATGGTGACAGAATTATTGAATTCAATTATTCAATTTGTAACTTTTTTATTATTGAAGAGAAATCAAAATTTCCACGTAGAAACATGAGCATGGTCAAATTAGTCTAAAAATGATCTGATTTTTCAAGACATTGTGGTCAAAACAAATCGCTCTTAGACTAATTTGACCATGCTTTAGTTTCTAATTGGAAATTTTGCTCTCTCTTCAATAATAAAAAGGTACAAATTGAATGATCTTAAAGATGACATTCAAAGTAAAAAAAAATCTGTCATTATTAGATTTGTCACACTGTGTGTATACAGTGGAACTTGTTTGTAACATAAATGAAGGAACCCAACAATTTGTTACGTTACAACCGAGTAAATTAATACACAATTTTTATGTCTGGGAACCAAACGTTCTGACGTTATAACGGAGTTTACGTTACCGTACTCGCGGGTTCCACTGTACTGTGAGTATTTCTAGGTTAATTTAAAGATTTAAACTTGTAGTGGTTTGACTATAGTGGTACTATTAATCATTAAAAACCAGAAAATGCACTTTGCCACACGAATCCAATTGTAAACTGTTAAATTGTTTTCGAAGCGTTATCGGACGTTGCTGATTTCTGGTTGAATTAATAATCTTGGAGTGAAACACATCTCTGGATTCATAATTTTATTATGAAAGGCACTTAAGATAAGGGAAGCACCTTTGTTTTTCAACAGTTTCTTCTTTTCTTACTCGCTGCTAATGGCTTTACAGCTTTAGGCACTGAAATGCAACGTTGATAGAGGATTGAGCGAGAAAGAAGAGAAGATGCTGTGAAATGAAAGACAATTGAATTAGAACCACCAAACTTATAATTACAGAAACAAAATCTTCGCTTAAATACGTGTAATATCATCGAATCAGTGTTCCATCATGGTCAATTGTATTTTTGTTTGTTTTGATGCATTTTAGTTAAGTTTTGATATTAATTAATTAATTATTGTTTATTTAGTTAGGATTCATTTGTTGTTTTAAGTTTAACTAACTGTAGTTTCATTTAAATTTTCTTAGTTTGTGTAGTTCTTACGAGTTTTTGTCTTTTTTGATGTTTTGTGACATTGTTATTTTAAAAACATGGTTATTTCTATAGGTTAGGTGTTTACACTTGGCTACCTGTATTAGTTTTTAAACCTCTTTGCTTAACTAAATCCAAATAAACATCAGAAACTTATTCATCATAATTGCTAAACAATGATCTAATAAGTAAGAAAATAAGTTAATCTCTACAAAGTGTAGTTAGTGCTTTGTAGTTATGATGGCGGGTGCGATTTGCGTCACAAAGGTGTCATGTGATAAAATTTGTGACGTCACTTGCGGATATTGTGTCAAAATAATTGTCCCAAGTACTTTTGCGAACGCGATTCGAATTGCAGCCAATTGCAGTGGACAACAATGTGATGGCTATATGACGTCACGATTCGCGTCTGAGTTTGATAGCAGTTGGCAGTTGGCAATGCAAATGCTATTTTCTTCTCTCGTTGCCATCTGTCACTGCTTTTGCATGAAAATTGTTACAATATGTGAGGTTTAGCATGAATTTATTTCCATATTCTGCCCTACCAACTTTAACTTGCTTTAAAATTTAATAATCTTTATATATGTTTGGCCCGTATTTTAAAATTAATGAATTTTTAATATCGTTGATAAATTTTACAATTTTTTAGGAAAAGTTTGAAATAATGTTTGCTTAATTCTATTAAACCCACACGTGGGATGAATGGCAACGATTGGTAAATAAATAGCAAACAGGCACAATTTTATGAATCGAGCCAAACTTAATGACGTCATTAGTAAATTATGCGAATGTGGAATGTTGAATGCACCGAATTAGAGCTGCGTAGGAGGATCGACTATTGCATATTAAAGCTTTAATGTGAACACGTGGCATTAGAATGAAGCCTAATAAAGATCTAAAAATATCTGAACGGAGGAAAGCGAAAACAAGTCAAACGCGTCACTGAGAGACGAGGTCAGTCTAAGTCAAACTGACGCATTGATCAGTTTGCGTCACCAACTGATAAAATTGTCCAATTTCCTTAAAGGGCAAGATCGACACTGAAATGACTTGTGGCTGCAAAACTCAGTTGATTGAATCTGTGCAATGAATAGAACAGATATGCCATAGCAAGAAAATCAAGAGAAAAAAAGCCGCATTTATCAATAATACAGTCCGGTACAGAAGTAAATTACTTACAAAATTTTCAAAAGATTGTAAAGATATTTTACATTTTACTTCCGGTTCTGAATTTGCTTTATGAGTTTGAAATAGCGATAAGTTGGATGTTCGATATTGAAATTCCAATAGTTGGGCAATAAATCATTTAAAGTGATGTATTGAGAGATGCGTTGTGATAGTCTTTGTATCTGACCTTTATTTTCTACCTATTGAATCTATTGATAATCACGTAGAAATATTGAAACGGTATCTAAAAGGTTCACGAAATTTCACGATTAGTTGCATTTTTAGATGAATTGAGTAACATCACTTTACTTTTGGACAAACTGATTTTGACTGGTTGCATTTTTTGATAAATCGATTGTGGTCAATTGCATTTGTGATAGGGTTACGTTTGTTGATGGACTGGACGAAACCTGTAACAAAACATTAGATTTTTTTAGATAATTCGATTTAAACCAGTCCCAAAATGATGTATAATTATTTGAAATTGTCGTTTTCAAATTTTCAAAAAGCTAAATTTTTCTTTGATGTTGACATTTAATTCAATTTTTACTTTGTTCTCTTTGTGCATCAATTTTTTTCTTACATTTACCCATTTTGATGAGAAGCTCCTTCAGGTCTTTTCTTTTACTCCAAATTTCTCTTTTTTTCCCAAAATTAAAAGTGGCAGTCCAATTAACTTTATATCTCACATGTCTGCATGAACTGCAATTGCATTTTTAGGGTTATTAGTACTTATGCCTTTTTTATGACTCAACATTATGGCTACAATGACCTTTACTGTTTTCCTTTGTGCAGCAGGAGTTACAGTGTCAGCAATAATTGGAAGAAATGTTGTTTTTTCATTGCTTGAGAATTTACCAAACACAAAACTCACATCCCATGTGTCTTGGGAATCAGACAGACGCCCTCGAGGGTTCTTTTCTTCTTATGTCTTTATTTATGCTCCAGGTTCTTTACTTTAAACCTATAGTATACAGTGCAGCTTTGTTTTCAACTAATAATTGATACAAAATTGAAAATAAAAATATTTTTATCAATTGTGCAATTGTTATCAACGTAATGGAAAATGACATGTTGACAAAAAATACTTTCAAAGTTTTGGGTAAAACAATTACGATACCTGAGATTGTCTGTAATTAATGTTGTCGTGCTCAGAACCAAACCTTGGCAATTGACCAATGGTCACTGGCAAAACCTTAATTCCTTGTGGCTCGGCGAAAACAAAGTGTCACTCGTTATTAAGAGAAAAGAAGTGATTTTTTGGGCTTTGTGAAAATTTTTCAAGTTCATGACTTTGAAAAATTATCTACAGAAACTCAGGAGGTTCAGCAAAATAATTGTCGAAAAAATTTACTTGATAATTTTGATTTACTGAGGCCTGCAATAACGATGTTATCAGTAATTTTACCATTATTTTTATTAATAAATGACTGCACTTGTGTGATGTTGTAAACTGTGAGTAGAGAAAGAGGTTATTTCAGCCATAAATCTTAGATAATAACTCGGTGAGTGTTTGCAGGGAGAAGAAAGCAAGTTAGTGGGTGCTAATTTAGTTCAGGCACCTCTGTCATGCTCGAACTTTTATAACATTATTCTGTGCACTTTGGGTGCTAAAGGTGGCTACATTTATTTTAATTTAAGTTTTAATTAAAGTGAATGTTAATTAAGGGTTAAATATCAACTTGCATTATTTTTGAGATGAGGAATTTTGAAGAGAATGTTGGAAATGCCACCTATTTTATTACCCCATGATGTGAGGGTGGCCAATAGGTGGCGTTAGTGTTTGTAACGTCGGGAAAAGTTATGGGATAATCTTTGGAAAATGTCACCGCAAAGAGTATACAAGTATAAGTACCCGAATTGTGGGGGTTAAAATGTTCGTAAGTAGTGCAAGGCGTGTTAGTGCCAGTTTGATCATCAGTGGTGTCAGTTCCGGTTTGCACAGAAGTGCACACGAAAGTACGAAAATAATAAAAACAACAAGAAGGAATGTCAACAATTTGAAATTTGTAGACCAATTTGATAAGTTTCTCCAAAAAATTCAACATTAAATGATTTAATGATTTTCTGACAGCATCTTTTATGCTATTATTTGCTGATGTCATTTTTCATTTCTATCTTTTCTTTACCAAGCATCAGAATAGATCAACTTTGTCTCTTTCTCAATGCTGATGTCATTTATGAACAATCTTAAATTATGAAAATTTGACCACATTTAAATCATGTTATGCTGAAAATTAAATTGCTATAAATAAATAAATAATAACTAAACATTTAATGTTGGATGAGTTCTTGATTGGTTTAATCCCGAGAGAGACAACTTTTATTACCATACCTTATAAGTCGGGCTTAATAAATGTCAAGTTTAAAATGAAAGCGATGAAATTTCTATTTTCTTGTGGCTAAATGAAAAATTCTCCTCAAGACTCTAGTTAAGCGGCATTGTTCTGATTAAATGAGAAAAGTCCACTCGAAGCACTACCGCTTGGTCAGTGCAAATTGAAGTGGTACCATATTGGAATTTTCCTAACTTGTAAGTAAATCATGGCTACCACTTGAAATACTCATTAGGTTTGTGGGAAAGATGGCTGTAAGTGAAAGAAAATCGAGACATTGCTGCTTTAGTTTAGTGGGAAATTAAATTTAAAAGTTGCTTTTACTTAACGCTATCAAACCTGAAGGCATTTAGGCGTTTTTAATATTTAATAAATTAAAGCGCAAATTCGTGCCACTGCATTCGCATCTTGCTATTGACAAGTTTAATTAATAAATGGGTTTAAACATGTAAGAGGCTGTGAATTTGCTTAGCATTTTGTTTATGTTTGATGAGCAAAAGCATAAACCAAATGCTTAGTCATGTGTTTCTGATTATCTAATTATCTTTTGTTGGTAAATAAAATAAAATAAAATAAAAATACGGTAAGAATGTTAGAGATCTAGCTCTTGCAGTGGATCCTCATTATAATATTAAATTTGTACATAATTTCTATTGGTAACCAAATCCCAGTGTTGAAAGTGCTATTACAGTTTGTAGCACATTATCATTAATAGCGGCATTACTTTGTTTCACACATAACGTATTAGTGCAAGGTACTGATTTTGTAGTGTCGCTACTCATTTTTCAAAAATAGTGATTTTTTTAAACTTTCTATTAGTATCACTATACAGTATGGTAAAAAAGTAGGACAGAAACAAAACTTGTAGTGAAATAGCAGTGAAGCAGTAGCGATAGTGATAATGATAGTCATTCATTACTTATTCAACAGATTTCGGCGATAACGATAGCGCTTTGCCGCTTTCAACACTGCTAAATCTGTTACATAGCTCAGCTTATAACATGGTCTTTTTGCACACAAGATGAAGTGTTATGTTCTATTTGGCTTTCATATTCTAACAGTATCGTTTCAAAAATCATCACCAGGTGGCTCTGTAGGATCCAATTAGAGGTTACTTAATTCAATTTCCACCATTTTTCTCACCCTTTTGCCCTTGATGAGAATTTAATCTCTTTGCCCTTCTTTATCTCTCTTACCGGTACTTAATTTTTGCACAGCGGGAAATACTGCATCATTTCTTCTCTTAATCTGGAAAGATTTTATCTGACTTCTATTGCCATTTGTTGGATTAAAACTCACTTCTTACCAAATGATCTACTTGTTGCGGTTTTTTTTTTTTTTTTTTTAATATATAATTTCATCAAAGGCTGCAACATCAACGCTCGATTCAATCGCTCGCTTTTTGGCCGAAGCCATCGAGAGCTATTTTATGCTTCGCTCTGTTCGCGCCCTACAAAAACCATCCAGTTACTTCTTTTCGTGGATTGAATTCGCCGACGTATCACCGGATCGATATTTTCCACAATCCCATGTCCTGTATTTTGATTTTTCTTCTTGAAATATCCCTCGAGATGGTCTTGAAGCTGAAGACCCAAACAATCATCACCTAGACACGCTTTTCTCATCAACAACTGTGTTGAATTATATATGTAACTAGCAAATTTACCCGGCACTGCTCGATTTAACAATTGTAATTAACCTGACATTGGACACAGGAAATTGAGGAATATATCTATGCTGTAGATGTCTTGATATACTGAAACACACTCTTGTAGAATGAATTAAACTTTTTAATTGCTGAACATTGGAGTCTTAATTGAAACTAGCATGTATTGCCATGTACATCCAGAGGCAATTTCCCTTGTCCCTCATTATAAATTGCCTACAGGGACTTGAGGAGCAGAAGAAGCAGTGTCCAATATTTAAAGAGCAGGAGAAGTTGTTTCTCTTGAATTTTGAATCGCTTGTGATTTATTCAACATGAGGAGCAGTTTATCTTAAAATGCTGCATTTATTACCCAAGACACACTATCAAAATTTAATGGTGAGCTCGGGCTTAGTATGGGAGTTGGCAGTGCCAGTAGTGAGGAAATTGATTGAAAATTGCAATTTGAAATTTTCAAGTGCATTTTTAGGAGGTAAAGTGCTCTTTCAGACCAATTTGGCACCTGCAACGAAGAAGGAATGACTTACTTGACCTTCACTTGACCTTCCAGACACTGTGACTCATGGGTCACATCACTGCAGATGGATGAGGCTGTCTAATGGTTGCTTCACTTCACACTTTTGACCAAAAAAAATTAACTTGTGGATTTTGAGAAACCGATTGAAAATCAAAACTATTTTCTGGGAAATATTTTACAAACCTGAGTTGTGGTTACATGCTCAAGCTTGATTCATCAATGTCTTCTCTTGTGTCTTGTTATAGCTTAATTTAAATTAGAGCACCAGAGGTTAGATAACTATCTTATCTAAGTTACAAAGCATTGGCGTTAGTTTCGGGCAAATAAGATTGAGAGAAACCCAGGAGAATAAAAGAGGAATAAGTTGTTGCTTTGAGTAAAGCTAACCTTTTACTGGCCTAGTAGAGAGTTTGCACCAGTAAGTTTTTTTTTATATTTATAAATTATAACTGTGAAAGATGCTTAAGAGTATAAGGAATAATGTAGTTATAAGCTTAAGTTAGAAAATAAGACAGCCAATCAGAAAACTCTCCCTTATAGCCGACAGACATTACTTGACCATCCTTCCAAACAACAAGTCGTCATCCATTTTAGATCTGCATCAGCACCTACTGTACATCACAAGTCATGTGATTACTATAACTAGTATAAGTCAGTGTCATGTTAAGCACAAACACGGTTTTCAGGTTTACTTTATAAACTGCTGTTTTACTAATTTAAAAGCTGTATTTATAAGAAAAACCTACTGGCACAAACTCTAATGAGCTTACGGAAGAACTTTACAAAGGAAAGAATTATGGTATTTGACAAGGATGAATGCCTAGAATTACTAGTTTTTATATGCCACAAGTCACACACATAAAAGTATAAGAGAGTGTTAAGATGATGATGATGATGATGATGGTGATGATGATGTTGTTGTTTAAAGTAGCCAGTGGCACTATGGCCATATGCGACCTGTCACAAAAGATTAATGTCTCACATTTACAAATAACCACAAAATTATTAAAGTTACACAATCTTTAAATATTGTATACAATCAATTTGCTTCAAAAATATCTGGGAACCACAAACAAAACAAAAATTAAAGAAAAGTCATGAAAGGCCAACAAAAATGAAATAGAGAACAGAGAACTTCATATCCTATTGAAAGTAGAAACTGAAAATGAAGAAATGTGAATAGAAATAAAAAATAATCAGTTGGTCTTGTTGGTTTCACTACAAGCAAGTCCACTTGGAGTATATTGACGGGGAAGGCCACGTAAAGGCTAGGGCTTGAACGTTTATTCCCAGAGTGTGTAAAGAAATGTGAATGCAAGACTTACATTTTTTAAAAAAAAGTTAGAAATATTTAAACCCCGTGATATTTGTTGCAGGGTCAGAAGCAAAATGATGTAAGAGATGATGGTATTCTAAGTATTAATGGACGTGCATTTTGCGAAGTTTACACTAGTAAAAAAAATAGAAGAATAGAAGAAAAGACAAAGATATTTGTTTGATAGGTGTTTATACTTCTAAGAAAAATCATGTTTGAACAGGCAATGCAAGGTCAAGGTTTATGATTCATGATTCTTGTGCTCTGATTGGTTGGTATATTCTTCTTATTCGAAAAATCTGACTTAAGTTAAAATTTAACTTGGCGCAAAGATTAAAAAAACTGGCTGAAATTTTTCTTATAAGCAATAAGAAGCATAAAATTGAACTTTTGCATACAGAAGTGAACCTCACAACTCAATATCGAATTTTTTTTTTTACATTGTAGGTGACTTTATTAGAAACGGTCACTTAATAATATTGGGAAAAGTGGTTCTGCTCTGAAGCGTCATTAGCCATTGGAAAAAGCAATCAATTGAAAAGCAAATTTGGGTGTGGGAAAATGTTTGTGGAAGGTGTTTGCACCCTCATTAGTCTTTGCATTGGCTGTGAGGACTTTGATCATTCGAAAGGAAGAAAGACAAGATTTTTCTTGCTTCTCACCGACAAGTTTAATTTTTTCAATTTACTTTAAAGATTGTGGTTTTTTTTTTTTTTTTCTTTTTTTGCAGTTGGCGTTGAATGGATCGTTGGACGAAGTCTACCGAGGCGTGCGTTTGGGCCACGTGAGATGTTCGCTAAATTCAAACCCGCTCCTGCAGGTCCTCATGGGCCTTTGGATTCTAATCCCATCTTGCAACACTATGATGTTGGCAAATTGGTGGGCAGCGCGGGTCCAGAGCTCACATGGAGGGTTCACGATGCTGTAAGACGTTGCGATAAAAAGGTAATCAATTATTCAGTTGCTTTAAAACAGACATTTTGTAGAAATATAGCGAGAATTATTTTTATAATTTATACACTACCGTACATTTTTAATATTTAATCTGAAAGATAATACAGTACATGGTGGATTTTAAAAAACCAACACGTTGAATTGTGAAATGAGTAAATTTTTGAACAATCTAAATGAAAATGCTTAACAAAAACTAAAACGTCATAAATGAAAAGAACCCAAAGAATAATTAACATAAAATAATGCACAGGTTGCAGTTAGTACATTAATTGATGATATGTTGTTTAAAGTCATCGATTACACGATCGGTCACAAAACATTAACAAACTTCACATTTACAAATAATAAAAAAAGAATTACACAATCTCAAAATACTAATTATTTCTATTTCTTGATCATGATCACAATTATTACTTCATCTGCAAAAGAATTAACCAGAAAGCCTTAGATGGTGCCAGAGGTGGATTTACCTAATTGCACATCAAGTGCAAGAGACAGGGAAGTGGGGCTTCAGTATTCCTAAGGACCAAAGCCCAAAAGATTTTCCAAAAAGTCATTAAAATTGGAGTTTTTAATGCTTGGACTTCCCAGCATTATTAATCGGTCTCTAGGTTGTGCTTTTCGAGTTAACAATTGAAAATTTTGTTGCATCTTGAAATTTTTTAACTATAAAAAATGGATGACCTTGAAGATGACAGTCAAGGTCAAACTTGACATTACTAACTCATAGTCATTCTCAAGTAATTGATGCCTTAAAAATTAAAATCTTTCCTTACTTTTTAAACATTCTGGTACAAGTTATAACCTGTAAGTTGTAAGTTTCTAGGTTTCCCAAAGATTAGAAAAAGAAAGAAAAATGTGAGTGCCGAGTGCAGCTTAATACAATAGCAATTTTTGTTGAGATAAGAAAAAAGAATCGAAGAAGAAATGAAGCGAAGACATGAGTTATTACTTGGAAGAAAAAGTGTGTCACCTGTTGCCTCAAATCATATGGCTCCAACGCAACTTTGCCTTCATTCGATTTGGTCGAATGATAAAAATAGTTTAAAGTCAGCAAAAAATTCCCATTTGCATTTCATTCTTTAAGCTCCAGCACACAAATATTGGTTTACTTTATTTTCTCGGTAAATATTTCGACTCTATTTTTCATTCAAATTAAATTTCAGTTTTTCCCTTTGACAATATAAAAGCAAAAAGGCAAAAACAGTGATTTGGGACTGTGCAATTTGTTTGTGCTTTTAAGGTGTAAATTTTTCTTGTGGCGCATTTATTTTAATTAAGAGCGCAGACCTGTCGAGCACGTATTGGAGGAGCTT
The DNA here is from genome assembly GCA_034695745.1 of Geophilus truncorum. Classification (NCBI taxonomy): domain Eukaryota; kingdom Metazoa; phylum Arthropoda; class Chilopoda; order Geophilomorpha; family Geophilidae; genus Geophilus; species Geophilus truncorum. The sequence goes on along the minus strand of JAQFZP010000986.1, from coordinate 12,415 downwards.
TAAAAATTTAGCCGAGCAAGGTAAATCGGCTTTTACACCGAAGCGGCTTAGTATTGTTAGCGTGGGATGGCAATGGACGAAAACTGAATGTTGAATGACTTTTATCTTTCTTGAAATTCTTTGTTTCGATGGATGGATGGATGGATGGATCAATAATCGTTGAATTCGGGTATTTTTGGTTTTTGTTGAAGATGAAGTATTTTGTATTATAGGTTAGTTCAGAAGTAAATAAACAGAAATATGACACAATGACATGATTTACATATGAATTGGGAGTTTTCATGCAGCTGTTTTTTTTTGCACATACAGTCGAATCTCGATGTAGCATCATTTTTTAGACCGTCTGAAAAGTGACGCTAAATTTGAGTTCACGCTACAAGCGTTTGGTATTAAATTGCCAACTTTTTGTTGGAGAAAAAAAAATTACACTAGAACAGGGCTTACGCTACATTAGAGTTCGTTACATCAGGGTGTGACTGTATTAGAACTTTAATAATTTTTTTTACTTCAAAAGGCAAGTCAAGTCATTTCAGACAAATCAGTGTGATTTTTATGTTATTTTTAATGTGGTGTAGTCATTTAGACTCGGCGTGGTGCACCAATGGTTTAATTCTCTACTTGGTTTACATTATAATGGAGAATTCAGCAGAAGTACTCAATAGAATGCACATACTGTTCAGCTAATCACACAGAAAACAAGGGTGCAGTCAATGGCTCATGCTGCTGGTAATTATAATGTGGAATTAATGTGATTGGCTGAATTTGTTTTATATTGTGGGCAAATTCTAAATTTTTCTTCTGGCAAGTGTAATGTCACGTTCTGTAAATTGACTCTAGAACTGAAAATGACAAAATGGAATTTATTTTTATTTCTGTAAATATGGAAATAAGTTCGGTAAATTGTCACCACCAAAATTTTGATTCGAGAAACCTTTGAGAAATGTGTCTTATGTATTTTGGACAGAAAAATTTATTTTCGGTGTCAGAATTGCGATAACTGCAAGAGGGGCCTAGTTAATATAATAGCATTCGATTAAAAACAAGGGCTAGTTCAGGAAAAAAATATTTGACACCAAAAAATAATGAAACGATGATCACTATAGATCATCGTCGGATTATCAAATGACATTTGGCTTTTATCTCGAAATACAATTTAGGAACGCGTGCGTATAGTGCATCCTAAAAAGTGAGTGGAGTCATTTTTTTTCTTCGCCTCGAGGTGCGATCAAGGCGGGTAGGTTATCAACTTTTGCGCGGCTTCTTTTACTATATCTGTCATCGCCGAAGGAGACGACGACAGACTGCGTTCGTGGGGGAAAAAAATCACTGAAATACCCTTTGGCATTGCAAGGTCTCAATTTTTTGTCGCATTTTATCTACAACAATGATATGGGTGAACAATGGCAGTTGAGTTTATTTTGACCAATGAGAAGTGTTGGATTTAAAGGCAAAAATGTTATTTAACTAAAATGGTATTTTAGAAATGTTAAAAATGGAGAAGAAAAATTATAATAATGGAAAACTAACAATTCAACTTTTATATTAATTTCAAAATTGTAATTTAGTTTTAACAAAAAATGTACTTTTATTGAAAATAACTTGAACTTTTCAAACAATTTCTATTTACCTTCAGGTTCTATTTTTCAATTGACTTTTGTACATTTATTAATTTCAAAACTTGGCTTCTTTTTAGAATTTTTTAATTCAATAAAAATTTTTTATCTCATAAAAATTGATGATGATGTAGTGGCAACATGATTAAAGCTGCAAACACACCACATGTGCTTCTGATTAAAAAATTAATAATTTTCACAAAGCTCTTCAATCCTCTCCTGCATCATCACCAAACAGTTTGATGTTGCATTTAACACTCATAAATGTCAAATTGCATTAGCAGTTTTGTGCTAACTGAGTGAAACAAAGGATTATGGTGGCAAAAGGTTAGATTTGCAGGTTAATTAATACTTCAAAGCAGGATAGGGTTAGTTTTGGTTCATGGAGCCATGGAATATGAGACAATAATGGATTTGGATTTTGGAAGAACATTACAGCTCAACACATGGGTTATTTTCTTTTTCTTTTCTTTGTAAAGTGCAGTTGTAGTCAGCAATGGGTAGTGGCATTAAAGAAATTGAGTTGTATACATTTCCTGAATTGGAAAGCAAGCAAACGACAATGGAATGAACAAATAGTTGAACAAGAAGTACTTTTGTTTGCTGATAAAATAGATTTATAAGGTTTTTCGATCATGAAAAAGAAAGTTTAAGCACCAGTCTAAGAGTTTTATCAATATTTGGATTATTTACTAATGGATATCATCATTTCAATTCTATTGTATCAATGATGGCATACAAAATAAATTTCAAATTTAAACAAACTAATAATAATAAAAAGTACAGTACTTTAATCATATTTGCAAAAATAAAAAAATTTCAAATTAACAATAACTATTGGTTACTTACAACTATGCAATCACAAATCGTCTACAGACTTTTAGCTTTTCCAAACCATGCTTTAATATTTATAAAGTTTGAAAATAAAGTGTTTGTTCTGTCGAGGAAAAATTTCTTTGTGGAGTTTTTGTTTTTGTTTTATTAAAATTAAAAATAGATAATATTCAAACAAAAGGGGCGCCAGATTCGCAGCGAAAAATTATACACGAAACGAACAAATCACGAATTCACTTTTTTAATGATTTTTGCAACCATTTTTCGCTGCTGAATCATGCGCCTTTTAGAGTATTCAATTTTTTTACTAAGAATTCCACAAAGACAGAAAGAATTTGGACTCTTCATCTAAGATTATGCATCTGGATCTGGAGTCGACTTTAGTTCATTGTAATAACTCACCACGATAATGAAGAAATAACACTGCAAATAATTCTTTAAAATGTTAATTATATTAGTGAATTACTTTCAATTTACCATTATCAGCTGGGTTATAATAAGCAAAGCGAAAACTACATCGAACTGAAAAGTTGCCTGAATTAATTAATGATATGTAATTGATGGCTTTTCACTTACCCAGCCAATAACAATGCGAAGCACTATATCAAGAAAAAGGATGATACTTAAAATTCCCAGTATACTTATCACAGGTAGGCAACAAGTTGGGTTTTTCTAATAATAAATTAAAGTAAGTATATTATACATTATCAAATCTGATTAACATTAAGTGCATATAACAAAAATTTTGTCGTGATCCGAAGTTCACAAACCAAAATACAATACAATTATTCCCTTTGTAGCATTTTTGCTGAATCAATATTGGATATATTATTACAAAAAACAGCCACAATTCTATGTTTATGTTCTACAGTATATATACTTACAGTTTTAATTGCAGCAATTAAAAATGCAAAACATACAATTAAAACAAGCGTCACAAAGAAAGATAATACTGCTGTCAAAGTAAAAACTAATTGTATAAAGGTTACAATCTCGTCAGTCGGTTCTATAATAATAATAATAATAAAAGTTTTTTTTAGAATTTTAGAATATTAGCTTAAATTAAAAAGTGTAAATGAGGATTACAGTTTCACTTATCACTTTGTGTAAAAAAATTACTCAAATTGGAATTTAAATAAGAAATCATTTCTCGTTAAAAAAGGAAAGTTTTTTTCTGAAATTTATACATACTGTATTTTTATAAATTTGATGTCGAAAAATTATTAATAATAAAATTCTAGCTCTTGCAAATTTTGTTCAGTTCGATTCGGTGTTTGCAAACACTAATTTGAAAGTTTAAATCAGATTAATATGTTCAGTTCAATGAAACCCAACAGAATTTAAGTGACATAAGTGAAATTACGGTATATTATAATACTTAAATTATTATAATACCTTGATCATGTTCTTTCAATGCTTCCTTTATAGTCTCAGTATCAGCTAATATTAAGAACAATCCATAACCGAATGATACCACTGCTCCCAACTAGTCAATAAATTATTATTTTTAATTAAAATAAGGACTTTTAAAAATATCAACTTATCTCACAAATATGAAAACTGCGCATACAATTGCTCCGACGCCCAGGGAACAACAATAGCAAAACTTGTGTAGTGACAGGCAGATACACATAATTTTTTAGGAATTCAAAATACTCTTATCATCTGTTAGAATAGTCGCCATATTTACACTTTTCAAAATTCGCGAGAGTTTTATACTTACACTGCATAGCATTGTTGGTGAAATTAATTATTCAAGCTGAACAAACCGGAAATATGATGGGGAACAGATTTCATCTAGTGTTGTTTGGTTACCGTTCGTTTGGACGTAATTTATTTTAACATTGATTTTGTGATTTTATAATTTATTTATATTGCAATTACGGTATTTAATGAATGCAGAAGAGTTGTTTTTCCTGCAAATAAAATTTTCAAGATCACTGCTTTTGTATGTTAAGCATTTATAAAAATAAAAACGTGAACTTGTAGTGAAATAGTAGCGAAACAGTAGCGATAGTGCTAGTGAACCATTTAAAATATTTTTAGCGAAACTCGATCACTCATTTTTCAACAAATTTTGTTCAACAAAAATTGTTGGACAAATTTTGATTTTAAATTTTGCCCTTTGATGCTATACATAAATAATTCAGCAACGATAATAATAATTAATTTGGATTTAGCAGCGCGTTGAATTTGCAATTTGCAACAATTGTCGGTCGAAATGACTTGATACTCGAAATAAGCCGAGGCTTTGTCGCGTCTCGACTCTTAAGTTTGCTTGGGTGCAGCAATTAATTTGCTGACTCACTCATTCGTAATCTTATATTTACCCCGGTGACATTTCAATGGTCTTTAATGAGTTGCGAAAGCAGCCATCTATAAAAAGCCAATTTAATTAAACTGTTTTATAGTTTCATTAAAATTATTATTATTATTATTATTATTATTATTATTACGAGAAAACTAGTGGGAATTGAAAAGAAATGATATTGATTCTGACAATTTGTAGAAGAAACTTAATATTTGTTTGGCTTCTGGGAAATTTAATAGTTCTTATGGGTATTGGAACTCGATTCTCCCTCGTCTACGATTAACTTGCTTCGGTGACTCAATGTAAAGCAATACACTGGAAAATATAAATAAATAAATAAATAAATAAATAAATAAATATAAAGTTTGAGTGATAATTCAGGATATTTGACGCAATTGACAGTAACATAAGAAGGAAATTTTAAAATTGTTATTTAATCTTGCAGTGCAAGTACAGATTTTGTCAGTAAAATTTAAACTCTCTGGGTGCCACAAAAGTTTGTTTCATTTGTGACAAATGATTTGTCCAATTTTGTTGAATTTTTCCAACAGAGTGCTTTTAAATGAAATATATGTATAATTTAAAATGATGAATTGTGCTCAGATGAAAGATTTACTTTGCAATATTGAATTTGCTATTGTTTGAGTAGCTTTAAAATTTGAATTTTATTTTGACTGCACAATTACTATAGACTAACTGTACAAAATTGATTGGCAAATTTGAATACTACTGTAGATGTGTATGTGTGTGCCATCTTTGTGATGGTTAAATTCTACGAATTTAAAACAACAAAAGTAATAAAAATAAAAATTATAACTTTGAAATTTAGGCAAAATTATATCATCAGATGTCGTGGTGCAATACAAGCTTATAGTGCTAAGGCTGGCAGTCAGTAAAGTCTATTAATGGGATCCCATTACCACTCTTCGTCTTCTGATGTGTTATCAGAAACGTTGCCGTGAAGATGCTCTAATATCTGATTCTTGTCAAAATTCGTTGTGTTTTTAAAATTCTCTTATATCATTCCAATTTTAGTATATAAGTGTATTGCTGAAATAATAACGCTGTACCGGTACTTGTTGAAAATCCTACTACGCAGCCATTTCGGTAGGATTTTTAAAAACCGTAGCGTCGTCTTTTATTTGTAATGTCGGGAAATATTGCACAGTTCATGCGAAACTTGCACCGAACGAATAGAAAATTTGAGCGAGAAAAATTCAATACGCTTCTCATTTTGTCGTTGGCATAATATTCGAGTGCGGTCGAATCGCTTTCTTCGTTCTTCGTTCTTCGTTCTTCGTTTCGCTTGACAGTTGCAGACGCTCGCACGAGATTTACGTCGTTCGAAGATATTTTTAAACGAAATACTAAACGAATGTTTGCTTTAAACTGATTCTTATTCCTCCGCACTAAATGTTTGATTAGACCGGTTCTTTTTTATCGATTAATTCCCCGAAACACAAACGTGGAAAAAGAAAAGAAGGGAAAAAATTAATTGGGGCTGTCGAAGAACTATTATTTGTGCAGATGTGTTCGTGTTTCAATGAAAGGATTTTTTCTCTTCTTTTGACACATCTCTTCAAATGTGGGATAAATGTCATCGAGCAAACTTTTTCTTTAATTGATGATTAATTCTGAGGCGGTGCCAGTGGATTTTCTTTTTACGATATTAAAAAGATAATGTTCAAATCATTTGAGTGGTTAATTACGTAATCTTGGAAATCATTCATTTTAATACTTTTTGGTGAATTAAAGAGATTCAATCGCTTGCAGCGTTTTTTGGTAGTGGTACTTGGCTCTTTTGTTGTTGGACATCTTAAATTCTTTTAGGGTACGTTCAAAAATTCTAACCGGAATAACCGTGATTATTCCGGTCACAACTAGCTCTTTCGAAAACTCTGGTCATGATTGTTGGTACCAGTATTTGAGTGATTAATTAAGCAAATTAGGTTATATTTTCCAAATTAAATTTAACCTTGATTTGGTTTTGTAATTTATGTAATTTTAGTTTTTTAATTGAGCCTGTATTTTATTTCAATTCTTATGTTGACTTCCAGAAGACATTTAGATGTATTTTCATAGATGCAAGATGTCGGCAATCACGTTGCTCACCATTTTATGAATTAAAATTGGTGAAAATTAATTAAACACAACAAAATGAGTTAAATGAACTAAAATAATAAGAAAATCCAATAAATACAAAATGTAAAAAAAAAAAAAAAAATTATTTTAATGAATACCGTACGGAAAATATGATAATGTATTGGTGCCAAACTGGTTGTGATTCTGCTGTAACCGGACCATTCTAAAACGACTGACTGACCACTATGAATTGTGGGATACCAATTGTTAACCGGTTAGTGTTTTTATATTTTGGAGCTGGAGTTATTATTGAATTTTACAAAACTCATATTACTTACTTTGAAATTCAATTTAATTAAATTTGTTTTATGTTTTAATGTTTTTCTAATTGCAAAATTTATTTATTACGCAATTAATTACTTTGTTTTGATTCATGCGTGATTCCAGCAGTGAAACGCACATCATACTGGTAGTTTATGACGTACCGTGTTGAGACAAGCGATGAAATTGCAATGGTTTGAGCCGTGCATATTGAAAATGCAGTGAAAATGAGACAATTGAATTGGAAATTAATGCGTGTAATTAAATGTTCAAGTGGCTCAAACGGTAACCGGTATTTACGAGTGGAATTAAAATCTCCATTTCAAATCGATGGACTAATGGTTACGGTAACGCTTTCAGTAACCGAAATCCGGAATCTGACTATAGAAATCAAATTATGAGGTAATTTATATCATTTGCTCTTTAAGTGTCACTCTAAGTGAAGAGTAACTGAAATTGACTTCGTACGGTTTAATCGTTCAGCAACACCATTCTCATTTGAGGCGAATAATAATTTTTTTGTATTTGATTCGCGGTTTGAGTTAAGTTTAAAATGTGGGAGAAGTTTATTTACTGCAAAAGATTTTTTTTTTTGAATATTTTTATTCTTATTTTTATTTTTTCTTGAAATTGAAGCATTTTTTCAGCAAGCAAATCGGATTTCTGCGTTTGACGGTTTTTTGCACAGTGTCACGTGTACTGACAGCTTTGTTTGAAGAGTTTGCAAGTTGTATGAAGAAGATGAGTTCTTGTTTTGGTTTAAATTAATTTGACGCATAATTGGGTTGAAAAGAAATTGAAAACTTGATGACGGTAAGGCGCGAAGGATTTTGTAATTTCATATTTTTCCTGGCACAAATTAAATTAGTAAAAATGTAAGCTAAAAGACGTCAAAATGACGCATATAACAGTAAAAGTATATACAGAATCTTACAACACGTCAAAATGACTTATAGAAATAAAGTCTGAAGTATATTTAAACACGTCTAAATGACGTGTAAAAGAATTAAACCAATGGCTAAAAATCAGTGGTTACTTTTTAATAAATTCAACGAACATTTCTAAATAATGTCATCAAAATTAAATTATCTCAAATTGAAGTCTTTATCGAACAACTATCCAACATTAAACAAACTGAAAAAAACTGAGAAAACCAATTGTACGGTATTTAAACTTCTATTAGAATTTTTATTTTATTCTATTGACTTTCCATTAGACTTCTGTTAGTCTAATTAATTCATTCGTTTTTTTTAATTCAGTTTGTATTTGACCTCCAACATAAATACCCATTTAACTTTTTATCAAAAAAAAAAATAAAACCCAGATGAAAAAAAGTAACACAAACCACAAAAGAAAAAAATCTTAGCAGTTGCTCGGTCCGAATGACCACTTTAAACCGAAACCGAGTAACTCGAGGGAGAACGTTTATTAAAGGAAACGTCGTTCGCAAAAATGCATCGCATCTTATTTTCTTCACAATTGTGATGCGCTCGGGTAAATGTTTCATATTTTAAAAGTGTTTATTTTACAATGCTAAGAAACATGCATCACAGCTTTTTATAACTGTAATTTGAAGTTAAAGGTATGAAAGAAGTTGGTGTGACGTGTTTTGAAAATAAAGATGCAGAAAACGTCAAAAAATTATAATTTAAAATGTGAATTGAAATTTAAAAGTTAAAAGACATCTTATTATGACGTATATTATCAAACAGATTACAATGATGGTTGTTGCAATTAATGTTACGGTACAGCAGTGTTTGAAAAAGTAACACTCAGCACCCAACAAAAGATAACACACAAAAACAGATTGTACAAATAAAACACTAAGAACACACAATTAATTAAACTCACTAAAAGCAACTAAATAGTTATACGTACACACATACATTAAAGATGATACACTCAATTTTATCTTAAAGCTGATATGTTGTCTCAACGACAGTATACGTCATAATGACGTGTTTTAATTTTAAAATTATTTATTTTAATAAGATATATATTTTGACGTGTAATAATACTAAAGACGTCATATTAACGTGCAGTTTTAATCTCAAACTAAATTCATTTCACTAAACGCATTTCCAACTGAAACCAAATTCCCAGTTCCCACGTGTAACGGCTTTATCACTTGAAAACACAAATAACGCATTAAAATTTGAATTTTAATGACACAAACGCTGGCATGAAAACCACCAGATTAAAAACGTTGATTACAAACACCACGTAACGATCCATAACATTCGCACGGATAAACCTAAACCTCATTTCGCCATTGTTAGAACAATAGGCCAACCTCGACTTACAGGGTACCACAGAAACAATCCAAACACATCTAATGGCACGATTAACAAAAACAACAAAAAATTTAATAATTTTTTTTTTCAACAGGAAGCATCAGTTTTTGTTTTCGAGAAGAAAGTGGCGGAAAAACTTCACAAACCTCGCAGGAAGGAAACCATTACGGAGATTCTGCGACAAAGCATCCGCGAATTAGAGCGACTAAAACATCCAAAACTACTGCTGGTCATTCATCCGGTCGAAGAGTCGAGGTACGGTAAACGGTATTCTCGTATTTAGATTAGTGACCGCTTACAATCAACTTGATTTTTAATTCAGTGGTATAAATGAACACAATAGATCCAAATTAAAAAATTAAAAAGGTGGCGCTGTTTTACGGTGGTTTCAGTTGCAATGTTATATTCCGTTGTTGCGCACCAAGTAAACGGCCACTATTCTAATCAAAACCCTTTTCGTTAAGGTAATTTATTATTCTTACAAATTGCTATAAAATGTGTAAAATTAATTAACTCTTTCTTGTTTTACAACGTTGTTAACGAGTTTTGTCGTGGCCACGAGGGAATTGTCGACGGCATAAAAAGTTTAATAAAAAGGCACGAAATGTGTTTAAAGATAAGGGCGTGAGAAATGACGTCATTAAGTTGTCAAAGCAGGGAAAAACAAGTCAATTTTCAGATTGGCTTGTTGGTGGAATGTAAACACCAGTTTGGTGCAGGTGGGTTGCAAACGGAAGCGTAAATCAAGACTTGGGTGTATTGTTTGCATTAGAATTGTCAACATGTTTTCCATGTAAACACGCGTTGGTGGCGTGGGTGAAGTCGAAGATCCAGTGGGGCTTCGGTTCGAAAGAGATTGAAGTTTTCAGTTAGTCTCTGTGGAATCCATTTTTTTTCCGGTGTTGAAATAGGCTTAAAGTTGACGCTCAAGTACCAGAGGTTACCGTAGATGAAACCAAATATTGGAAATGATAAAATGTAAGGGGGGGGGGAGGGGACCTTTTTGAGTGAAATTTTTCTATAGGTAGATTTTTTTCATGACGTCATTAGGTTTAAAACATCAAAAACAATGTATTTTGTTGTAAATTTTAGTAATTGAAAATGTTGTCCACACAACACAATTCTACACGCATTAAAATCAATAGTGATACTTAAAAACTCCCATCATGCACTGCTCACAACTGAATAGCTGCAAGCTTAGATTCCTTTCACCCTTTCATCATGCATCACTTGCCAGACTTTAAATGCAATGACAGTAATTCTGTCAACATCATTCTCGAAATCGGTGTAACACGAATCGACCGATGTCGGTATTAATTTTGAGTGGCAGTGGATTATGAAATTTTTCATCAATTGTAATGAAAATAATGTGGTTTGGTATTAAGATCACATTATTAATGCACTGTTGTCGAGTGTTTTATTAGCTGCAGGCCATGAGGCTGAAAGAGCTGTCAATTCAATTTGGCATGTTCGAAAAATTGACGTTGCCAGTTTCGAGACTCCGGTTGCAGTTTGTTGCAAAATAACACAAAAGCCATTTTCAAAAGTGCATTTTTTCATCAAATTGTTGCAGAAGAGTAGGTTTAAGTGAGTCTGTGCAGGTTTGATTAGAGTACTAGTGGTTTAGCAGAACATTCTAGCTTTAGGCTTATCGAGTCTTTGGGGAATTGGTCTTTAATGAAGGCTTGCAGTCTAATTACTCTTGATGAAACCACTGCATTTGTGCACTTTCACTCTTCATCTTCACTCGAGTCTCAAATGAGTGGGAAATGGCTTTTTAAATACACTTTTACTGTTTGCTTAGTTTTTTTTTCTTTGTTGCGGAGATTTGGGTGAACAATGGCGTGTCATTTGTTAAGTGGCTTTAGGGAAATGTAAAATATGGTCGAGGGCAAATGTTCTATTTTTGAAATGATTTTTTTTTTTTGTAATAATTGATGCGAGGTTAACCTGGAGAAGTTGCCTCTGGCCAAGTATCATTGTTGAAGTAATAAGTAACAACAATTATTAAAGTACAAGTAAATTTAAAAGCTCTTTTGTCTTTAATATAATACGTTGAATTAAATGACAACTAAGACTTTCGTAGAGATTCAATTGCGTCAGTTTTGAAAATTGTAAAACTTTTTGAACCTGATGTAGAAAATTGATAGTAATTAATGTGGTGTTTTTGCGGTTGCAGACGCATTAAAAATGCACCAACTGAGAAATCACAGACTTTAACCAGCTTAATTAACTGTATATTTGTGGTTTTATTTGTCTCTTCTCTTCAGCGACACCCTGGCTTTCGCCACAGAGCCGGTGATGGCCAGTCTGGCCAACGTGCTCGCGTACCAAGAAGAGAGGCTGCAACAAAACGTGCCCACCACACCAAAGGTTTGCACGTCCGTTGCCCTGACGACCGGCTAATGGACTTTGATGAGCTCCATTGTCAGTTGCCATGGGGACGTTGACAAGTTTGTTTTTAATTTCAGGAGTACAATTTCCTCGACAAAGAGATCAAATATGGCATCCTTCAGGTGATAATTCGATACCGAGCAAATTTTGTTTTCTTTTTCGTACCGTGGGCGTCTCTTAGAGCTTTTTGGTTTGTTTTTTTTAGATCACGGAGGCGCTGTCGTTTCTGCATTACTCGAGTCAATTAATTCATCGCAATATCTGTCCACAATCGATACTAATCAACAAGCGAGGCACTTGGAAATTGGCAGGTTTGGAATTCACCGAGAAAAGCACCGATTTGGATGTGCTCGTGAGTTAGTTTTCGTAATCGCATTTGCTCCGCAGGCACGAGCCGCGCAGTCGAGCGCGGGGTCTTCTGGGAGCTAATTTTGCACTTTTGCTTTCACGTCTAGTGTGAATTGTTGATTTTTCACTGCTGATTTTTGTTGTACAGTCGAGTCCGCTTATAACGACCTCGGTTATAACGACATTCCGCTTATAACGACATTTTTATTTTTCCCCGG